>JAOTAY010000189.1:30590265-30628481 GCA_025629805.1 Erythroxylum baracoense
TCACATACTTGATTGGTCAACTGCTGATTGATCGCTGGCCCCCTACTCAGCATCAGGTTCTCAGCAGGCTCAGGTTTCCTAGTAGCTTTAACTCCCACACTGCCGCTGGAAGCGAGACGTCCGTAATTGATCCGATCAAGGAGCTGTGTCCAGGGGACTAGAGGATCATCAATAGGACAAATTCCTATTTCTCCTCCTTTGGCGTGACTCGAACTCAAGACTTCCTTTTGAAATGAGAGCCTTAAGTGAGGAGCTGAAGCCATTAGGCCACTCCTCGTTGGTCGGAGAAACTTTTACTTAATTCTAGTTCATGTAATTCAACTTGAGAAGAATAATGCCCTAAATTTTCATCCGGACCAACTTTTTATTTTCTGACAGAACGACGGTATCCCAAAGTCACCCCTCCTCAAAGGCTTCTCTTTCAATATGTTACGTCTAAAATTTGACGAGTCATTAGATTGGAGCACCTTGTTTTATTTAATCTAATCTATATTTTTTAAAAACCTCATATAAATATATGAATTAAATTAAATATAATAAAATAAGAATTGATTAATTTGGTAATGTTTGAATTTTTAGTTTTTAGTTTTATTTTTGGTTTCTTTTTATTTTTATAATGTATGAAAATAATAAAAATTATTTCTTTTATTTTTTGTTTTTATTATTAGTTAATATATTATTTAATTATTGAGTGGCAATTATCAATGAGAATTATTTCTAAAATGATTTACCTATTTAATTTACTAGGTAAATTTTAAACTATATTTCAGTCGGACCAATTTCAAATGAAGATAGTTTTAATAATTAATATATATCAAAAATAAATATTATTTTATAAATAATTTTAATTTTTAATTTAATAAAATGTTATTAATCTTTATTAATAAATATTATACAAAAGATTAAATTAATTAATTTCTCAAAATTAATATATATAATTTATTTAATATTTAATCATCATTATTATTAATAAAAGTATAATTACATTTACATCAAAACACAAATTAGTTTTTGTTTTTGTTTGAAAAATTAAAAACTAAAATTAAAAAATTAAAATTAAAAACTAAAATAAAATAAAAGTAAAATCAAACAATCCCTAATTTATACGTAGAAGGTTGTTTAAATCTTTTATTGTATATTTTCTTTAACTATACAAAATATAATGTTCCAATTTATAATGTAAAAATTGCCCTGTAAATTGTGTTAACTCCTCATTTCTTATCTTAAGTTTAATGGCATCAAATGACGAAAAGGTTTTTGAAAATTAAAACTATTTAGCCCAAACTTATGAAATCAATATACATTGCAAATAAAATTATGATGAGATCATAATTATAAAATTTATATTACATTTATGTATTACTCTTAAATTGTTCTTAATCATTGTTCTATTAAAACTAGACATAAATAGAACATAAAAGAACTATGTTGTATTTTTTCTTTATGAAAGAAGTAGTTGATCTCATATACTAAAGTATAGAGATACTTAAACAAATATATAGGTACTTATTAGAGACACAAGTTCATTATTATATGAAAATTTTATTTAGAACATTGCCTATATGTCTATGAAAATTCTTATTATAATGATTGTATAAGTTATCATTTTATTTAAGATCCTCAAAGTATCTCATATAGAAATTACTATATTTTGATATCACTTATAATATATTTTAGTCAATAGTAGTTCAGACGGTAGTTATTGTACATATCATGAATCATAATATAGAGGTAGTTGAGTGATTAATATATGATTAATCGTCTTAAAGTGATTAAAGAGAATGTTCTATTATTCTCGATTAATATTAATTCAGGAAATCCTTGACCATGGTCGAATGACATTCTGTGAAATAATTTATAGATATCATTAATATAATCAATTACTAATGGTACGACACTAATATGGTTGTACTTAAATAGATAGATCATGCTCTACGTTTAATCGGAATCTTATATGAGAAAATGATTGACTCATACAGAAAAATTATGTACAGAAAGATTAGTTAAAACAACTTTAACATTTCTAAATATTTAAATGGTCATGATGTGCTACAAGATGCGAATATTAATCTATGAATAAAAATTATTTAATTAAAGATTTAAAGATAAATTAAATGAGTTTAACTTATCTAATCCTAAATATGATTTATGGTTATAATTTATATCTATTGCCAAAATATTTGAGAACCTAATAGGTCACGTACAAAGAACGGGTTGAAGAGAGAAAATGTTTTTTAATCAATTCAGACGATTATAAAGTTTGAGATACTTTAAAAATAAATATGAGATATTTAATAAATAAGGATAAATGTGAGATATTAGATCTTACCTAACTCTTTCTGCAGTAGTTGCAAAGTTTTCTTAAGTATACTATTAGAGGTTGAATAATTATGCAGTTATAGTAGTTGAGATAGGTCAATTTTAGAAACGATTCAAGGAGTAGGAAAAGGATCAAACTTCACTATACGATATGAATTAAGATTCATGCTTTACTATGATTTATGTGTAAATCATTTTATAGAATTTAAAGTGAACTTGATTTTTAAGATGATAAACAAAATAATTTTATAATTATTCCACTATATATGAGATCAGATCCTAATCCGATTTTCTAGCATTCGCTACTCTCTAAGATATTTAGGTTGTGCTTACTTAGTGGGTATGAAAAAAGGAGAATGGGTATAGAATGAAAAATTGAATTTGGTAAGGGACTATGATTATAGAGTCATTACTTTGATTATCTATTTTTGGGTAATATCCCATTCTTTTCCTAATCTAGGGGAATGAGTATCATTGTTATGTAAGGGTATGCTTATTACAATTAACTAAAATATAACTAATTAAAATATTTTAATTAATTATTTATTTATTTATTTTAATTAATTAAAATATAGTTATTCATTAATTAAAATATTATTAATAATTAATTAACTACAATATAATTAACTAAAATATAATTAATTAATTAGCTACAATATAATTAATTACAACTAATAACAATATTTTAATTAATCAGCATATTGTAATTAATTAAACTATATAATTAATTACAATATAATTAATTAATTAAATAAAATATAATAAATTTTTATTTTTTAATATTTTTTACAAACTAACCACTGTCAATGATAACGGTAATCATTCCCTCCTCTTAATCAACCATCATAATTATAATGATAATATTCATTCTCATTCCTCACTATATTCATTCACATTTTTATTACCATTCTCACATGCAAACCAACCGTCCCCTTAATTACTATAAAACACAAACTTTGCCAAGAGAGTGAGAGTGAGACCTATTTTCTTGATTTTCACTAGTATTAAAAATTATTTTCATATTTTTATTTAATTAAAACAAGTGATTAAGAACCTGTTTTAGAATTCCAACTAAATGAAGGGATGACAACCATCTAAAACTTGCCGAATAAGACAAAATGAAATCGTTTACAATGGAGGGTTTTTTTTTCACGTTAAGGCATTTTTTGGTTGGCAATAATTTTTGTTTGGAAAAGTAATCTTTTTTTTTAATTTATATTATCACATTTGGTTTATTTTTTTGGTAGTTAGGATATTTTCTTAGAGAAAGTAACAGGACTTTACTTGGATTCTAAATTTTATCATTATCTTATATTTAGACTACTTTTTTTAAAAATTTAATATAAAAAATACGCTAGTCAATTTAACTCTTCCTTCTTTCTCAACTCTACTACAACTCTTTTATAAAATCTTATACTCTTGTTCCCAATGCCCTGTATGGGTCGCTGCTACTGGAGAATCTACCACTATCTTGCAATCACCGTTAACCCCGCCCAACTGCCAAGCAATCGCCAGTTCTAAACTGTGCCTCCAGCCTCGCCAACGCCATGCTTCTCTATGGTGCCACCAAACTATCGTCCCTGGCTGTAAGGAACTACATATAGATTCAATCGATGTAAGTTGCTGGTTGTCTGTGTCTTCTACAAGCTACAAATTATACCTCCACATTGAGGCATCATTACCTAGCCCCGGCGACTGCTGTGTGGATCTTGTTCCTCACCACAACACCCAAATTCCAGCAGCTCCCAATAACACACGCAAAAAAATTCTTTATTGTTTTAGGGTAGTTGAACCTTTAATTTCCATATTCTAAAATCTTACGGAATTTCTAATGTTTTGAGTTATTTGGTTTCAATTGAACTTTTCAGATTTATTTTAGCTTAGAGTTTTTATATTTTTGGGTATTTTACTATTAATGAAACTGATTTCATATATTTGTTTAACTCTTAAATAAAATTTTAATCAAATTGGTAATTCAATTTTAAATTGAATGTGGGGTTTTAAAATATTCAATCTAAACTTTTTAGATTGTAAGAATGTTTATTCATGCAAGAATTGCAATTTTAATTCCTAAATTAATCAATAAAAATCAAACATATTTTAATCAAATTATATAATTAAAGTCTGTTCCTATACTATTGTTGAAAAATTGAGACGAGATCAAATCCTGACCATACCAGAATAATTACAAAACTTTTTTGTATTTTGGTTTCCTGAAAATTAAGATCATTTTAATTTTATAAAATAATTAACAATTAAATCATAATAAAATATGAATCTTAATTCGTACCTTATTCTAAAACTTAATTATAATCTTGTCATATCCCTCAAACTGTTTCTGAAACTAGCTCATCTCAATTATTATAGCAGCACAAATATCTAACTTCTAATAGTATTTACGGAACGAGTTGAAAGAACTTTGTAACTATTGCAGAGGGTTAAGCAAAGAGTGTTAGGTCACTTAGAATGTAAGTCTATTTATAATAGGTTTTTGAAATTTTAGTAATTTAATTGAAACTAAATACTAATTTAATTTAAACTTTGATTAGAATTATAAATAATTCTAATTAAATACCAGTTATGCCTAACTAAGATCTAATATCTCATATTGATCCTTATTCATTAAATATCTCATATTTGATCATGAAAATTTTCAAACTTTACAATCAAGTTTAACTTGATTAAAATATCTTTTCTCTTTTCAACTCATTCTTTATATTTGACCTAATAGGTTTCCAAATATGATAGCAATGGATATAAATTATAACTATAAAACATATTTAGGATTAGATAAATTAAATTTCTTATATTTATCTTTAATTCTCTAATTATACAATTTATATTCATAAATCAAGATTAGTGTGTAGCAACACATCATCACTACACAAATCTTTAAGAATGTTAAAGTGATTTTGACTAATTTTTTAGTGCATACAATCTAATCCTTTCATCATACAATGTTTCTATTAGACATAAAGCATGAAATTAATGTTTACTCTATTTTGAGTGTAATCATATTAGTTCTCCACTGTTTATAATTCAAATAATGACATTTGTAAATCATTTATAAAATATCATTTCACTTTGGCCAAATATTTTCCGAATAAAGAACAATGAAATATTCACCCAGATTACTTTAGGTTGATTAATCCTATTTTAATCACACAACTACCTCCATATAATTCATACTATATCTTATGCCTACATACTGAACTACTCATGAATATAATAGGTTACAAGTAGTATCAAAATATAACAATCCCTATATAAGATAAGTTGGAAGCTTTAAGTCAAATGATCACTTATACAATCATCAAAATGAGAAATTCTATAGACATACAAGTAATGTTTCAAATTAATTTCTCATATAGGGACAGTTAAGTGAACATGTTCTCTAATAAGCAACTACTCATTTATTTATATATTTCTATACTTTAGTCTATGAGATCTACTACTTCTTTCATAACATAACATGCCCCTAGGGGGTGGTCAAGTTGGTGGAGTTGGGGGGTATGGGGTCAAAAGGTCTTTTGTTCGAATCTCTCTATCTACACTCTCTCGATCGAGCTGTTGTACAGGGCCTACCTAGTGTAAAGTACCCGGTTGACGTGATTTGTAGACTATTATGTCAATCTAGAGATTTACCCAGTACGCATTCAAAGGATAGCGACTGCGGGTTCTTCCTTTAAAAAAAATTTATTAGTCTTTTCTTGTTCTATTAATATTCAGTCTTAATAGAACAATGACTACGAATAATTTATAAATGATACATAAATGAAATATAGATATCATAATTATATTCTCATTATAATATAATTTGCAATGTATAATTATACCATAGACTTTATCATATATATTTAAATATTTACAAGATAAAGACTGCTTTTAAAAATTTTGTTAATAAACTACAACTAACATATTGGCTCTGGTGTAAACCAACAGTCCAATGTCATAATTCTTTGAAAATTAATTATTTCTTATAGCTTCCGAAGGAATGTAAAATGACCCTTAATTACAGAGTAAGAACTCGTGAAAGTTCTTGTAACGTACTCACGAAGTAAATTGTACGAGGCTAAAAGGCTTTCAAAGTAAAGATACGCAGAATAAACGCAATATTTGCTGTTGGCTGCTGTATGTGACTATATATTATTTTATACAGTCACAGAAAGCATCCTTCAAAGGAAATCAATTAAAGAGATTTGTTATAAATATAATATTTGGATATACAAACACCTTCATATGTATACTTATATAGGCGAATCTGGCATCATTGACTAATTTTAAAAATAATCTTTTTTAGCTTTTTAGGTTAGTGGAGAGCAATCTAAGCCTTACTCAAGAGAATCTTGTTATTACTGATAATAATTAGATATTAGATAAAAATTAAAGATAAATTATTTTTAATTAAATAAATTTATTTAATCTCTTATATAATATTTAATAACAAATCATTAATAAAATTATGTTATTTAATAAAATAAATAATTTATAAATTACAATTTTATTTATAAATTAATATTTATTCTAAATATATTTTAATTATTAAATCAAATTTTATTTGAATATTTATATATTTTAAATTTAATTATATTAATTAATAATTATTATAATTTAATTATAAAAATTAAATTAAATTAAATTATTCATAATTTTTATTGATAATTAAATTTAATTTATTAAATATATAATCTTGAATTTAATTATTTATAATTTTTATTAATAATTAAATAATATATTTAAATGATAGTAAATTAGATTATGAAAAAAATAGAAACAGGAAACAAAACTACTTTTTATGATTTTCATAATTTTTGAAAACTGGAAGAAACTAAAATAAAAAATAAAAACTAAAAACTAAAAACTCAAGCGAATAGAATTTAAAAATAAAAACAAAACACTAAAAATAAAAAGGGAAACAAACACGCCTTAAACATATTGTTTTCTTATGCTTATGTATGAATATATTGTTTTCTTATGCTTATGTATGAATAAGTAAAACTTACAATTTTCCTTTGCGTCTTAATATTATGTCTTCTAGAATGATTTTAGCGGAGAGGAGAGACGAACTTCTAACCAAGAAGAACAAAAGAAGCAATTAGCTCCATTCTTTAAATTTTGAATTGGAAATTTTCTTAAATTGAAATAATATATTGACCAACTAGGAATGAAACAATGTTACAAATAATTCAAGTCTCCAAGCTAAGATTTCAACTAACAAACTATTTAGACTAAAACAAAACTAACTTTTAGCCACTATTTTTTGGCAACGATTTGCTAACAGTCAGCTTTAGACGCCGATTTGAAATAATGTCGCCAAAAGCTTAACTTATTGTGACATTCTCAGAATTGTTGCTAAATGCATATCTTTCGCAGTGATTTATTGGATTCATTGCAAAAGGCTCGACCATTTGTGACGGTTTAACATTTTTTTCGTCAAAAGTCAAGCCTTTAGTGACAAATTTGTGAATAAGCAAAAAAAATTAGACTTTGGTGACGAATTTTTAAAATTGTCACGAAAAGTTAAAATAATTACAATTTTTACCTAATGCATTTAATCTCTATAAATTTATTTAAATATATGGATTTATACATAAATGTGTCTTTAACGATGCCTATAATACATAGTACACCTCCGTTCATACAAATGTTTTGTGAAAATAGAATGGAGTACTAAAAATTGTAAAATGTTTTCAAAATTTTAACCATATTGTTGAAAAACACATGATAGGTAATTTAAAATTTAAAAAGTAACTATTTTTTGGATATAAAAAGATAAATATACCTAAAATTTTAATGTTAATAAGATCAAAATATCATAAATTTATGTTGACTACTATTCTTAAACATTAATATTTATTAACAATAAAATAATATTACATATAAATATTGAAATATGGTAAGAAATATAATATAATGATATATAGTAAGCAATACAAGATTTTAATTAAAAGTTTAAAAATTCTTAAAGATGAAACAATAAATAAAATTTTACGCATATTCTATCAAAAAGGAAAAGAAATTATCATTTTTCTGAATTTCAAGTGACACGAGACTCGGTAGAAAAGATAGAGAAGTTCCTTATGTCTGGATTCTCAAGAAGGGTCTTTGCACGTTCAAATGCATAAAGTAACACAGTGAAAGATCTTTCCTCAAAAATTGGTTTATTCACACTCCTTTCTAACAACTTCTTGACTTTAACTAAGCTAGTAGAAGATATGGTGAACAATTCTCTAAATACAATATGGACCACTGAATTAAATGGACTGCACGTATAATGCATTTCAACTAAGAAACAAATAGTATAGAACTTAAATAGCTAAGTCAAACGATATAAGGAAATTTGAACACATGCATACCTGATTAAATAGACATGGTTTCTGGAATCGATGCGATATAAGGAACCCAAATTCTAACACATGCATACATGATTAAATAGACATAGTTTCTAAAATTGACGGCTGTTCCAAAACAACCGATTTTTCTAATCTTGTACGGTCCATCGGGACATTGCAACTGCCTCCATTTTCATCTATGATCTCTTGAAGATTTGAGGAAGCTTTACACAACACATAGTATATACAATCAAAAGTTCATCTGATAGCTCCTAACAGAAAATGAGATACAAATAATAAAGAAAGAGAGCAAATTCAGATAATACTAAAAACCTTGATGAAGAAGATCGACCATTGAAGGCAAGGGGTGATTAGTATTTGATGAGGAGGTTTGTTTGCATCGATTTGTTCTTCATTAGGGAGAACTTTGTCATATTCCTCCCAGTAGAGCTCATTTCTACCATCAAAAACTAGTCAGCATGTCAATATTCTGCTAGTCCATTATATGGTTTCATCAAATATATTATGAATAAATTGAAATGTGTGTATGCTAAAAGATTTGGTCTTTTAAGAATAAGAGTAAAAATATGTTGAATGGTTAAATTAGCTAGCATTATGCACTTTTATAAACTATGATAAGGCATCAAACAAAGTTGAAGTGATTTGAAATTTTTTTTAAGATTTTAAGCCATAAAAGATTGAGACATTCAAATAAATATGTATTTCCTTTAAAGTGTATTGTCTTATATTAGAATGCTTCTGTAGAACTTTCTTGGAACATTTCAAGACCTAATCTACATATGCATATATAAGAATAAAAATGGCTATAAGAACTAAAAAAAAGACTTTCATTGTTTTACAACCTTTAACTTAAAAACCTACCCCAATTTTATATCCCTAGTTAACTCCTTTGAGCCATAACCTTTTTCTTTTATTTTATAACTATATTACAAGCCAAAATCTCGATATAAACATCCTTACCTATTGTGTTATGGTTCTAATTATTTTGTTTATTCACATATCTATTAATAAAAATAATACCAAAAAAAGAAAAAATAAGAAAGGTAGCAACAAGAAAACTCAATGTGGCTCCATTTTTCTTCATATTAAGCAATTAACAATTCCCAAGTGAATTAAATATTATGGTTCCAACTTATACGTTTATTACTTATATATGTTTAGCTACCTTGCTAATATTTCTAGCTTTGATCATTTTTCTTTTAATTCTTATGTCTAATCATACCCTCGTTACACATTCAAATAAAGTATTTTTGACTTATACATGTGTATACCATAAGTGGTAGAGATTTGGTATAAAAACAATCATATGGTAAATATGTACCTAAACATCCCTTGCACAAGTAGCCTTTATTTTCTAATAGACTTTTCATGAAATAGTTACCAGGCTTTTCTTAAACAAGCATGGAAGGTGAAAAAAAAAGTCAACTCATGCACATCCAACACAAAAACACAATTCACCATCTTCCAAATATAATTCACCGTCTTCCAAACACAAACAAAAACAAAAATCCATACACCATCAGCAGAACACGACAAGGAGGGTTCTTGAAAACAGAAAAAGAGAATAGTATCAATAAAGGACAAGACACTTCTTCGACAGTAATGACCACAACACAAAAGATGACCACAATAGAGGAGACGATGCTTCTTTGACGGTGAATAAGAGGAAATATGAAAAGAGCTTCATTTTGGTATTAATAACCTAGTAGAAAATGATGTCATTTTTTATGATGTCATTTGTTGTATAAAAAATGACATCATTTTTTATTAATTTGGAAGAAATATACCATTTGGTGATAATTCAGAAAACCATCACCAAATGGTGTCCCATTACCATTTGACTTGACCTTTGGTTACGAAATTATATATAATATATAAATTTTATATAACAATACTGAATTTATATATAATAAATAGAGGATTATGATTAAATAGAATAATATATTACATAAGTAAGATATGAGAAAATTTATCTATTATCTATACATTCATAAATCATTATAATAGTAAAGTCATTTTAGCAATGACTTCTAGAGATCATTGTTAAAAGGCAGTGTACCGAAAATCGTCGCCAATGGTTGAAAATGACGTCATTTTTCAACAAAAAATAACTTCATTTTTATTTCTTTTTAAATGAAAAAATATAACTTCCCCTCCCCTTTTGATTTTGTCTTCTTTGTTTGTTCCATTGGCTTTCTTCTTCTATCGCCGTCATTTGTGGTCATCATTTCTTCTTCCATTGTTTGCTTCCTGAGTTTCCAATTAATCATCAGTTGAGGTTAGTCGTCAATGCTTTGCAATTGTTTTTTTTGGCTTTCATTGTTGTTGTTAAATGTTTTTCTGTGTGTTAGTTTTTTTGAAGTGGTTGGGTTATCTGTGTATATTTTGACTGTTGAGGGTTCATTATGTGTTTGAATGTGTTCATGTTGGTGAAGAATGGAAAAAGAAGGCAATTTTGTTATTTGTTAGGGATGAATTTTTTAAGCTTATGAAGTGTTCGATGAAAGTTCTAATAGGGATGATCTTATTAATGTTAAGGTTGATGGGTGAATAATATTGTATAATGCATATCCATATGCCATTAATTCATGGAATCAATATCTGGGAAGTCCTAATTAACTTCAATCAAGTCAGATGCATAGTGCACACGTACTCCTTTGTGTAAAACCATGCTTAAATTCCAAATTGGTTTTAATTGAAGTGATGATAGATTCCCCTATTTACAATTTTATTGCAGATTCATCATCCCAAGTAGTTTTCTTCTTGTTAAGATATATATCTTATATCTTTTTATTTAATTTTGGACATTGTTTGATAATTGGACCTAGTTGGATTTATGTGGTTCTCTTTTAAGATAAGTTTGATAAAGATTATAATTTTAAATCAAGATGGGATTTAATGTATAGCCTATTTTGGGATAATGGCTATCTTAGGAAGGATGATATTTGGTTTGAAAATTTCAACTGTCATTTGACTGTGTTTCCCGTTATGTGTGGGTTGATTGGTTGTCATTTTTGGTGAGAAAAAATCATAAGATCTGTGTGAAGATATTATGTAGTGTATTCTTTGTCTTTTATCATCTCCTGAGGGCATCTCCATCAAAAGAGATTCTTTTAGCTCAGCGAGTACATAACCTATAGCTGGCCTTTGTGCTACATTTGGTACGACGCAGGACCATTACTATCTCCACAGCTTTCCAAACATAATTGAGATTGAATTCACCTTGTAACTTTCGAGCAGTATGCTCTTGATATTGCCTTTTTCTATTAAGGAATGAGTCTATTAAATTACATGACAGTGGTCATCTTCGATTGGTATTGTTATTGGTTGCCTAATTATTAACTCAAAGAGAACTACCCCAAAATTGTTATTTTTATGGAAGTAAACTATTTGCACTTATGATGGATCAAGATACCCAAAAGTGCTAGCAGGTTGAGTCGTGACATGGGGTGTCTTTAAGTTTTCCAATTATACGTTGATTTATTGATCCATATATTGCTGCTGCATTTTCTATTCTTGCATGATTTTTGTAGGTTTTCCTGATTGTTGATTAGGGAGTCTCAGTAGCTATTTTTTTTTCTAATGTTTGTATGTTCCTTTGCTGGCTGTTTTCACTATCGATGAAATGGTAATTTTGGGTTGTTGGTTATGAGTTATTGTGTACGAAAAGTTCCAATAGCTGTCGTGAATTTTGAAGCTCTGTTGTCTGCAACGTTTTGGTGAAGAAATGTTTATTTTGTTGGTGATTTTTCTAGATTGGGGAGCTGCATTTTTTTGTTTATTGTGAGGGATTTTTAAGCTGTTGATGATAGTGGTTTTATGCAAAAAACTTCCAACAGCCTTGATGTTTTGGTACTTCTTCATGTATGATGTTTCAGTGATGAAAAGTTTGTTAATTTAAAACATTTTATGACTGTTGCGCATAGGATGCTCCAGTGACAATATTGAAGCTTCACAACAAATCTTTCGATGAACTACTTCCCATTCTTTCGTTGATGAGGCTACATTGTTAGGGAAGTTGTTTCTTTCTCAAGTGTCTTTACTTGTGTTCTTTATTATTTCAGTCACCTGAGTTATCTTATTATTATCTTTACTATCGAATATTATTGAAAAAATCCTTTGTTGAGGTTAGCACGAGGTGGTCATATTATTAGGTGGAAATACTTTCATAGGTTGTGAGGACGAGAGATAGTGTTGAGAGTTGAGTGAGTCAGCTCAGTATGACCTTGTATAAAACTATTATCGTTAATGAAAGTATTCAGCTAAGTGTGTTTAATAAGGGCTCGCAGATATATGCAAGATGTGCTGAACTACGTTAACAAATTTTTAGTGTTAATTTGTTATTTCTCTTTTGATTTTTTTGTTTATGTTTTTGTTAGAAAACTTATAATAATTGTGACCATTCATAATTTGTGTAAAGATACACCCTTTCAGAAAATTTCTCTTCTCATCTAATTTAAATGTGCATATGAATGCTAGCTCTAGCTGCCAATACACTGGTCTTGGATATAAACAAAAATCTATCCACCGATTATAGGTGATAGTTAACTTAAAAAGAGAAAGTTTAGACCAAAATTATAAAAATTATGTTCTCATCTTTATGTTAAGCAAAATGTAAGTTTACTTTATTGTAGTGCCTAACATCAAGAGTATTTTCATTGAAAAGGTAACCGTTAAACTTAAAATGTCCCCATACGTAATTGTGTCCTAATTAACTAATTAGTTAGTTATACAGACGCCTAATAACTTATTTTATATCACATTAACGTTAATGTTCAACATGCCACTCACATCTATTCATAGGAAAAACAAAAATAATGTTAATCTTTAATAGTTCACTCTTTAATTCAATCAACATCTATAATTACTTACCATCAAATCCTAACTTTAACCAAGTTAGTTTTTCAATTTTTTTAGATGATTATATTATCATTTCTTCTTTTAGTCTAAGTTTAATTTAGTCTACATGAACTGGCCATATGTGAGATTGTATTCACACTTGAATTTCTTTAGATTGTATTCATACTTGAATCACAAGTTAGTTCTTAAATTTCTTTAGATTGTATTCATACTTGAATAATTTATACGATTGTGATAGATAAGGGGAATTACATGTACATGATGACTTTTATGTTGGGTTCATGCTTTAATTAAAACTTATTATGTCAACTTCTAATGAGTTATCATTATGTTATTTAGATCTTCATTATTCATCGTCTGTCATCTCTAATTGTGTGTCCATTTAAGTAAGTTGTCTAACTTTTGTTCATTTTTTATATTCTACTTTAATAGAGAATAATTTGAGTTTCGGTTTTAATAGGAATGGAAGGAGGGTGTTGGCTTTGGGTATTGTTGTTTGGAATATTATTAGAATCATTGATGACTAGATGTATAAATTACATAAGCATTTACTGCTTGTGGAATAAGTTTGATCTTTATGGATGATGTGTTTTATAAACTGCTAAGATGGTATATAGGCTAAAAACTCATTATGTAACTTTGATGAGGCTTATCAATGCAATATTCCATGAGCCTAGGAGTCACAACAACAAGACACTTTCTCTATTCATGTGGGCTAACAATGCCACGCACCTTAGTTATGTTGTGATTTCAAATATAATATGTCAATTATAATTCATAATTTTGAATTAGTAATATAAGAAATCCACCTATAATTATGCAAGATAAATCACTAGGATGGTATATAGGCTAGAAATACATGAGGCATCTTTAATGAGGCTTATCAGTGAAATATTTCACTAGCCTAGCGCATCGTATTGTTTGTTTGAATTCAAATTTAGTATGTCAACGTTCCGAAGCAAGTTGTAGTAGAAGTGTTGATACAATTGTTGATGATAGTAACAACATATATAGATGGCGAAGATTGTGATATTAATGACGTTGGTTATGATATGAATGGCGAGATTCTAGAGGATTATGGGAATTATATGGAGACTATGAATGAAACTGATTTACCTAACATAATTTGTAGCATTATATAAGATAATAGGAAGTTATTGAAAGTTGCTAAAGAAGAATTATATCCAGGGTGCTCAAAATTCTTGCAACTATCTTTTGTTGTCAAGTTGTTGCATTCGAACGTCTATAATAAATGCAGTAATAAATCTTTTGACATGTCAATTGACTTGCTCAATGATGCATTACCTGTTGGACAAAAATTGCTGAAATCTTACTATAAAGTAAATAAATTGTTAAAGGACCTAGGATTAGGATATATATCAATACATGCTTATAAGTATGATTGTGCTATATTTTGGAAGGGTAGTAAAGATCTTGAAGAATATTATTGATGGAATATTATGAACTTATGGAAATGTATATTTTAGATTAACTTCTAATTATATTTTGTTTTACAGATGATACAGTTACATAATTGTAACATGTAAGAGGTAACAACAGCATTGCATGCTTTGGCATATGGGCCTCATATGTGTGCTAAAAATATACAAGTTGCATTATTAATGGAGTTAGATTTCATATACAAAATCGAGACACTCGACTTAGAAGCCAAAATTGTGGGGTTATTGTTAAGGGATGTCATGACAACGATTTTATTGACTTTTGCAATGTCATCTCAGAAATAATAGAGTTGCATTACATCAAGGATAAAAAAAATTGTTCTATTTAAGTGCAAATGGTTTAATCTTGGTAATAGAAAAGTGAATGGCAATATTACTAGCATCAATATTAATAATGTATGGTATGATAATGACCCTTTTGTTCTTGTAAGTTAAGTGAAGCAAGTACTCTACCTCAACGACACTATATTGGGCAGCAATTAGAAAGTTGTTCAAAGGTTTCAATACTGAAATGTCTTCGATTTTGTGAAACAAAAAATGGTCTAATGAGTGAAGGTGGTAATGAAGTATATCAAAAGATTGAATCGGAGTTGAATAATGAAGCCTTACAAATAGAAGATGTAAATATAGCATCATTCCATAGGAGAGATGTTGATCCCAATATGTTAGAAGAAAATGAATTATAAGCCAATCTTTTTGTAGAAAGAGATGAAGACTATATTGAGGATGGATTATATGATAATGATGATACTTTGGTCTAATATAATAGTGATGAAAAGTCGAATCATAATGTAATTAATGATGATTATTTTCAAGATCTTGATCATAATAAATGAAGGTAATAAAAGTGTTTTTATATTGTTTGAAATGTAATGTTGATAACATTTATATTAATACGTATTATTGTCGTTTGAGTTATGTTAATGCATATTGTAGATATTTAAGTTATGTTAATGCATATTCTTGATGTTTGAGTTATGTTTATGTGGATTGTTGATGTTTGAGTTATAGATATCCAATATAATAACACTGGTAGAAACAAAGGAAAGCAGGCCTAGTGTGTCAATTTTTAGGAAAAGTGTGAGAAAGTCAAGTGAACAGAGGAACAATGAAAACTCCTTACAACCAAGCCTCCACATCATTTGTTGTCGTGCGAAATAAATATGTAAATTCTTTGTTTACAAGTTATAATTATATCAGTAAGTTGTATTTTTTCCCCATAAAATAGAGTCAAAAGGAACTACATGGAGAAGAGTGTGATAAGATTATACCCTACAAATTAACACACTATGAGGAAGGTGAACGGTGGATGTCTAAAGAAGCGCATAATAACTATGCAAGTATACAAATTTGCTTAAATTTTAAGTTTATTTATGTATATAGTACTAACTAATAATATTTGAATTGAATATTGATTTTGTTTTCTAAATTTTAGAATAAGATGTAGGAGTTGATGCAAACATCAATGTTTAATGGTAAAGAGCCAAATGTAGATGACATTTGCAACAAGGTGCTCGGTACACAATTTGAATACATCAAAAGACTTTGGTTTGGCCCTAAGCCAACTGCTTTATCCTCATAAAAACCGGCATACATTTAACGTCTTGAAAAGGAAAACAATTAAAGTTATTTAAAAATTTTTAGCCAAGCATAGAAAGTACCTAAGAAAATTACTTGGCCTGTATTATGTAAGCAGTGAAGATGAAAGCGAGTCTGAATAATTAAACTAATCTTTTTATTTTTTTGTTTTGTATATAAATATTTTTGAAGTTGTAATTAAAATCTTATAAACAATCAAATTTAATGATATTTTTATTTTTTATATACAATACTTCAAAATTTCAATTATTTTTGTATAACAAATTAACAACAAAATATCTAAATATTATATAAAATAATATGTATTAAAAATGTCACGAATAATTATAATTAACATGGTATAACATTTAGGTAAATTTATATTAAAAATTTGACTACATTATGTAATACTTATCTAAAAACATTTGGTTGCATTTTAAAAATGTAACTAAAAACTTTTGGCTATGTTTTTTAAAAATGCAGCTAAAAACCTTTGACTACACTTTTAGAATTGTAACTAAAAATAATTTATTTCGCTTTTGAAAATGTAGCTAAAAACTTTTAACTACGTTTCCAAAAACGTAGCTAATTATCCTTAGCTACAAAAAATAAGCATAGCCAAGATATATTGACGTCAATTTTTCAAAATGTCGCATATACTTTTTTGCTACAAAAAAAGCGTAAAAAAATATTAGCGGTGATTAGGGAAAAATGTCGCCTATAGTTTTCTACTATGGGAATTTGACCTTGTTTTCGATGACGAATACAAATCGTCCCTAATGACTATTATCGAAAAATCAAATCATTGCTCAAAGTCCTTTATGATGTAGTGTTAAGAGCAAGACCAAAAACCTTACAATTGGTTGGAAGGAGAATAGAGCTTCCTTTCCATCTTCACACGCCTCCTGCGATCTGTCCAAGTTGACTAGCTCAACCAAATACCAACCAATGACAAGGTCTTCTTGATGTTAGTTTAGTTAACTAATGTTTATACTGAAACTAGTGCATATGGAGTTAGGGGAAGCCAAACCCTCTAATCCTGGAATCCTTCAAAATTATTTCGATGGCGTCCTAGAAAGAATTTAACATATATTCCACATCTATTCAGTCTCAATGAATTATAAACTCGACAATGAGTTGTGAGCTTAAGGGACTATCAGAGAATGTTTTGCAATAATAGTCTAAGGCCTTATTTGGTTTGAGGGTTAGTAATGGAACATGATGGAACATAACACACTTCCATCATTTGGTTGAAGGTTTTATAATGGAATGGAATAGAATGAGATATAAGCGGAGGGTTTCATGTTACGTTCTATTCCATCATAAATAGTGAAAATAAAAAACCTCTGATTCGAGGGGTTTAGGATGACACGTAAACTAATAAATACATACTACCTAATATACTCTCAATAATTTTTTTAATACCAATTATTTCTTCTATACATACTGCCTAATATACTTGCAATAATTTTTTAATACCAATTATTTTTTCTAACCCTAACCTCATATTAGAATTGAAGTTACAACCCTGAACCTTATAAAATCTGAAAAAATTCATATTTATACATAAACTTGTTAATTAACAAAAAAAAATCATTCAGATAGAGAGGGAGAATTTTATAAGAATTCTCATTTGCTTCAACAATTTCCCCACTCTACAACACTGGCAACGATTCAGAGAACCGAAACTAGAGATGATGTTGATCACCGCATATCACCCAACAAATCCTTTCCTTTTAAATACCAAAGAAGAAATCTTTAGTGGGATTCCTTTAAACCCCTTTAAAAAAATTAAGTAAAGCCTGAAGATTATGCTAGGGTTTTGGAGTTTTAGTGGAGTGTAAACAATGGATGATCTGAAAACGTAATACTTATAAGTTTTGATGAATCGGGTACCACAGGTTCTGCACTAAAATCACGAGCGGTGGACTTTTGTTAGCGAATTAAGGAGTCTCTAACTATATGCAATGTTTGTATAGAGAAGCTATGGTTTTGCAAGCTTGTTCAGGTTTAGTTTTGGTGCTTGCAGACTTTGCAAGAGGTTATCAGAGTAAAGTATAGGCTTTTGAGTTTAGAAGAGAAGGACTTTGTAAGGAAATCTATCTTCTCGATATGCTTCTTTGAGAAAATTGAGGATAGCAATGCTGTTATGACTCTAGAGGGTCCTGCATTTATAAAAACAAGCTTGCTCAGGTTTTTGTTATTTTTATTTATTTCGAGTACCCTTTGATTTGGTCCTCCTTTTTTGTTGATTTTTTTGCCACATTTAAGAAAAGGAGCAATAGTTATTAATATGTTTTGTCGGGTTCTAAATGCCTTAGATGATGAGTTATTTAGTTCATATTATCCACGAACTTAGGAGGAGTTGGGGGTGGCTGGGAGGGTAAAGGATGCTATGAGGGAGCAATGTGTCGGCCAGATGGTTGGAGGGTAAAAGATTTACTTTTCTTCATCGTGATGCCAATGACTAAAAACTTAGGAGAAAAGAAGAAAGTGCAGCAAACCAACTGATATAAGCCATGGCAGTTGCAATTTTGAATTGTGCACAATGGTTTTGGTCGTGAATTAGGACCGTGATGCCCGCAGAAGCACAAGCTACAACAAATGTGAGAGTGGAAATGATCTGCAATGGGGAAAATGACATGATTAAGTTATTTTATTTGAAAAGAATTGTCCTGTGTCCAAGCATAAAAGGAACAAAAAATTGCAACAAGCATCATAAGTGACAATATACGTCTTCTCACTTATTATACTTTGTTAAAGAGTACTTTCACACTACAATTACAAATGTACCATTAAAAATTTGGTACCGTTGTTGGTATCAGTGATACCAAATGAACCTCTGTATCAGTGATACCAAATGAAGCTCTAACTCAAGGACTCAAATATAGGAAGAAAAGAATATTATGATACTTTTATAGCATTTTTGTTATTGGAGGTGTAAAACCTCTTGTAAGTTTAAAATTTGATGGACAGAAGAGGTAATCAAAAAAGATTAAGAGGTTCCCACAACAAAAAAGTACTTGAGGAAATATTCCATCTTAACTTTTAGGCATCCATCCCCATGTAAGTATATCATAAGTGGTACAAGATACAAGATGCTTGTGCAAAATAGTGATATGGTACCCAAAAGGACCACAGAAAATTATCTTTCTATTAAACCTATGATAACATGGAAAATTTAACGAGACTAATATTAAAGGCATCTTAAGATATCTTTGAAGGTCCATGTGAAGATGCTACTGAATGGCCATACTGTATCAAAAGTAAGGTAATTAGAGAAGGTTTAGCAGCAACAATTGTATATAATTAATAATATTTTTATATTATTTCTCCTTACCCTAATAATAATATTTTTATATTATTAATAAAAAATTGTATATAAATAATAATAAACTAAAAATTTAATAAATTTGTTATTAATGAAAATAGAAAATATATAAAAAATTATTCTTTAATTGTTTGTACATATTTCTATATAAATAAAAATTTAAATATAAATCACATATAATATAATAAAATTTATTAAATAAGTAATAATAATATTTTTATATAATTAGTAATAAATTGTATATAATTAATAATAAAATAATAAAACTTTTATTAAATTTTTTATTATTTTAAAATAAAATATATAAAAAATTATTTGTCGCAGTTTTGCGTAACTTTTCAATTGAAAATGATTTCTGTTTTAAATTCATATAGTTAAAACTCTTGCAACAACCATTTTAATATCATGAGTATAATAGTCATTTATTATACATTACATTACATTCCATTCCATCCATCTTCCAAACAATGTTTCACTACATTATATTATGAACCATTATATCCCTTCTAAACAATTTTCACTATATTACTGTTCAGTTGTCAATTTTGTACTAATTTTGAGATAAATTTCTTTAATATGTTGAAATTATTATGCAAAATTGATGGACTTGTTTCTAAATTGTTCTCAGGTGGTTTTCAACACATAAAAGATGAAATTAGACCAAAAAGATGGAATTAAAAGGAAAACAAGTCGAATTCTCAGCTGGCAGAAAAATAGATGACTAAGCGTGGACACGTACAAGGGAAAAGATTTTCTATATATCTGATTTTAAATCGGATCCGATTACATTCAAGATTTTTTATGATTTTAAAATTCAAATGTTGCCTTATTTATGGGAATTTATGACCTGAAGATCTGAGAGATATATTTGTTGAAGATCATGATAAGACGAAGGTTACTGTTCACGCAGGGAGGAGAGCTGTTGTTTTTCATTTTCTGCAGATTGTTTCTTTCGGTTTTCTTGCTTTTAGACAATAAATTTTGTATTTTTCATAAAGGACTAGGGATGGAGACCTTATCTAGTGTTATTGTTTTATTTACTTTTACTTTTGCCATGAATAGCTAAACTTTTCTTCTTGGTTGAAGGAACCTCGTTATCATCTAGTATGGTGAGATTGTAAATAAAAGTTTCTTTCATTGATGAATAATAAGTGTCTTCCGAATTGTTTTTCATGATTAAATTGATTGATTGATTTCTAAGGTGCGCAACTAGAAATTAATTTGTTTAATTTATAGTTAGATTGGTAGGATATGATGTTCAATCTTACTAATCACAAGTATCAATTAGGATTATCATCTTTACGTTAGAGTTGGAAATTTTAAGAAAAGGCTTAACTAGATTAAATGCATGTCATATATGTATTGTCTTATTCATTGGTTTCTTAGTTCTTAATGCTATTAATCAATTAAATTTAAGATCGTATCTAAGTTGTTGACTAATAAGAATGTTTAGAATACATGTTTCTACTCATTTAATCTTAAGAGAAAACAACTCCCAATGATTGTTTGTTAATAGATTGATTTTGATATCAAGGATCCATATCAGTCCGATAACGTTGGTAACTCGAAACCAAAGTTTGTTCACTGAATTTCCAGATTTGAATATTTTTGTTATCTTTTAATTTCAGTCATTTTAATTCCTTTAAAATTACGTTAATTTAATTTCAACCAATTTAATTTCCTTTAAATTACGTTAATCCAAAACCCCCCATTTCGTTTCAACTCGTTTAATATTTTCTGTTAAAGTTCCTCGTGGGAACGATCTCAACTCTTCACTAACTACATTTTTATTGCTATAGTTGGTATTAATTTGGCTGCAGGCGACAGCAGTACCAATTACATTCTATTCTATTATAAATCGTTCCGTTCTGTTCCATTACATTCTATTTCATTCCATTAATTAACATCCAACCAAACAGACCCTCAAGGTTGCTAAATGCCAACACAAACAACAATCTCACGTCACAACACAATAGACGGTTGGCATTTAGCAACCTTGAGGGTCTGTTTGGTTGGAACACTTGAATCTATTGATAGTTTAATGATATAAAATTTAATGAAGTTTTATGTTAGGTCTCACACTCTCACGAAGTCACGTATTTGTTTATGGGATTTAAGGAGAATATGGATTATGAAGTGAATTATATGTCGTTTTGGATTTAAAATTTTGAATGAAATATTCAGTTCTCTCTTTTTTTAAAAAACGTGTTGTCTCTCTTGTTTTGTCTGTATTAATTAAAATTATTGATGAAATATTATCCTTATAAAGAATGAATGTTAGAGAAAAATAGTGAATGGAAAACTAAAATTAGTGACAAAATCAAAGTGAAAAACTAGTGAAAGAAAGATTAAAATTATTTTGTGCACAAATTATGTTATATAATGTCACAAAGTAGTTGTCATAAAATGGTTTATAAATTAAATTGTAAAATCATAAAAAATGAATTAATTTATGGTCTAATTATGTTATCACATACAATGGGTTACACTTGTAAATTTGTGGTTAAATTATGTAATCATACAAAATGAGTTATAGTTACAAGTTTATATTTGAGTTATATAATCACACAAAATAGTTTATAATTGTGAATTTATAATTGAATTATATAATCACACAAAATAAGTTATAGTTATATTTATGGTTTAATTATGTAATCATACAAAATGAGTTATAATTGTGACTTTATGATTGAATTATATAATCATTCAGAATGAGTTGTAGTTTTGAGTTTATGATTGTATGTAATTATATAAAATGAGTTATAGTATTTGAATTATGTAACCGTACAAAATAGGTTATTGTTATGAATTTATGATTGAATTATATAATCATACAAAATGTGATATAGTCGTGAATTTATAATTAAATTATGTAATCATAAAAGTTGAGTTATAGTTATGACTTTAAGGTTAAATTATGTAATCACACAAAATAGGTTATAGTTAAGAATTTATGATTGAATTATGTAATCATACAAATTGATTTATAGTTATGACTTTATGGTTGAATTGTGTAGTTTTACAAAGTTAGTTATAGTTATAACTTTATGGTTGAATTATTCTCACACAAATTGGTTTATAGTTATGAGTTTATATAATAACACATCAAGAGAATTTTTGGATAAAATGTACTTAAACATCTCGAACTTTATTCACTACAAGAAAAATGGGATTTAGCAATGGAATTTACTGACGGAATGTAAAGGTTTATCATCGGTAAGCTAAGTTAGCAATGACATTTACCGAATGAATAAGTCGTCGAAAAAACGACCGTAGATTATAATTGGTGACGGAGTACACAATGTCTGTCGTTAATTTACCGACAGACATTTTGTGTTTCGCCGCTATATTTAGTGACGGTAATTTTTGTGTTGTCGGTAAATTTAACGACGAAAGGTTTGTTTCAGTCAGTAAATTTAGCGACAAACAGGATCCTTCGTCGGTAAGTTCACGACTAATTATACGGATGGAACTTCATTGCCAGTCGGTAAATTCACTGCATTTTACCTACATATTTTGATCTTTCGTCGGTAAATTCACTACATTTTATTGACGAATTTTGTTTTTCCGTCAGTAAATTGACTGATACTATTTTTTTAAATTTCTCTGCCTTTAATTTTATTTGATAATCTTATGATTTATAAAGAAAGCTACAGTTAAAAGAGAAATTCTATTAATTATTACAACGATTGTTGCCCACGAAACGATGTAAGATCTCCTCAGCTCATAAATTAAGGTTTATAAGAATGCTTCTGATGATTTTAGGATGCCTATTGCTATTCGTCAAAAAGACAAACTTAATCTAGGCAAATATTTGTTCGCTTTTGTTATTTTTTGAAAATTAATCATATCTTTATTTTGATTATTATTTTACTTTTATAATCTTACAATTACTTAATGGGACTAATTTGAAAGTGGTGTTATAAGATTGCAACGCAATTCTAATTTTAAGTCAAAGTGTAAAAGGAATTGGAACACATATGAATTCTTTTATTAAAAAAAAAGTAGATTGAAACACAAAAAATTAAAGGACTTGGTCTTTATACAATACAATTTAAAACTTGGAGATATTATCATTATTGAGTTGTTCATGAGATTGCTAGTTGTTCTCTGTTCAAATTTTCTCTAAGTTTGATCATTGATGATATTTTTATAAACAGCCAATCCCAAATATTAGCTTTAATTTTGTCAATCAATATCATATCTGAACCTAATTCTCACACTTTTGTGAAGATGTTTGATTTAATGTCAAATTATATGGTGTGGTACGTCACTCCTAGTTCAAATATTAGTTTTTTTTAATTATTTATGATTTCAATTAACAGAAATTTTCTTTCAATCATAAATTACTTTTTAGTGTATACATATTAAATAAAATTTGAAAATATACAGTAATGCATCAATTACCGATTAGTCCAATAACTAGATCCAACTAATCTAGGTTCCTTTTCTCTGAAGTCAATACGAGAACCAATCTCACCACATGGACAAAATCACAATCGACAATTACAGGACCTTTCAATAGTTCACCGACACTTATCGCTCACAGTAGAAATCATATATCTTGTTAAGCACTTCTGCTACCAATCAGCCACTCTCTTTAGTCTCGGATTAACTTCATGGGCGGATATATAAAATTGTCTTCATTAGGTAGAAATAAGGTTTCGCATTATTAGCCATCTTCAAATTGTTACTCACATATACTCAAGATTTTGCACCTTCTTTTAAGGCAATACATATAACACTAATCTATGAATAACCTTTGTTTCAATGTATCAGAAAATGTCAAATATTTATATTTTTTGTGTGATGCCATCAAAATTCGTATTTATTATTCTTTGAACGTATAAAAAATAAATAGTTAATTATAAACACTATAAAAGTATAAATCCGTTATCGGATATGTCAAACTAATTACACCTGATTTTCTATGTCAGATATTCTGTGACCAAGTATGAGAGCAGATCTTCCCCCAATGATCAAGCGAACAGATTTTTTGTTCCGAAAATCCGTTCCAAATATATCTCAACTATTCAATTTATCCCCTCAAATCTTCTGTCTCAGTAGCTTTAGCTCAATTTTGTTCCAGTCTATCATAACCATTTATTTATGTGGGCCTTATATAAATGGATGGTTAGGATGGACTGTCACATAAATAAATGGTTAGGATGGACCGAGACAGAGTTGTGTCAAAGCTACTAAAACAAAGGAACAAGCCCTCAATTTATTGCATTGGATGATTGAGATATTACGAGAACATGGGGTACTGGATATAGTAAAAATAGAAGATCTATATTGCATTGGATGGTTGAGATATATTAGGAATATGGAGAACTGGATATAGTGGGAACAGAAGATTTGTTCCAATGATCAGGCTTAATGGGAGTATACATGCTTGGACAATGGTAAATATAAAAATCACACATGACCAAAAGCAACGCGTTTTTTTTCACCTGCTGCATTGTACTTTGGGAATTTTAAATCCTCAGGACAAAAATAAACAAAGGGGTTTTTATCCGGTCCCTATTATTTAATTAATTTTAAAAAGTGTTTAATTTTTAAAATTACAAAAATATGGTTTTCAAATTTTAAAACACTCTTTTAAAAAAATCTTTAAGAATAACAATAAAACATATTTGATATAAATAATATGCACTAACCAATTAAATGTTATTGATATGACGACTTAACTCAAATTTTTAAATTTAATATGAATAAAATTAAATTAAAACGAAATTAACAATGTATTATAGTTATTTTAAATTCTTGATTTGATTTAATTAGATTGGTGAAAACTAATTAAAAAGTATTGACATCATAATGTAATTCAATTCTTAAATTTGGTTTGAATAAATTAAATCTAACCCAATATAATAATTTTTTATAGTTATTTTAAAATCTCGATTTGATTTAATTTTAATTAGATTAAATCAAAACTTTAAAATTGAGATATATTAATAATATTTCATTAATTTTTATATATTATTAATATGACATGCATGTATTTTACTATTATTTTGTAATAAAAGTCTAAGACGATGAATTTTTCAAAAAATTCAAAAAATATCAAATTTTATAATTTTAGAAATTATTTTTTAAAGTTAATTACATCCGAGTAAACAAGTAGAGATTTCCAAAAAAAAAAAAAAGAGTAGAGAAAACCTAATTCTTTGTTGACCTGTTGCTTGCAATAGCATCAAAACCTGAAGTAAACAACATATCAAGGAAAAGAAACCTGAACCAAATGTAGGCTAACATCACCTTTCTGTCATTCAATATAACTCATTTTCCAAGGTTTTGAACTTTGCCTTCATTGCTACAACATCCCAACCTGTTTGAGAAACGTTATGTTCTTCCTGTTTTTGGTATGCAATAACTATAAGTTTCAGGAGACAAACTTTGCTTTCAACTTGCAGATTACATGGAATAGAACAGTTCTCGTGTTCTGCAAGTTACAGTTCCAAATGAAAAGTTTTGAAAATTTTGCAGTACCATTTAACGGGAGACCTAAATTTCCAAACCTTCACCGTATTGTACCATTAATTTTGTACACTTTCTTTGGAACTTGATCAATTACTTAAAGCACCAAACACCTTTGTTAGTGAAGTATCGCCGCATTTCTTGACCTTATTAAACCAAAAAACAATAGTTAAAAGCATGCTCAAAAGGGAAAACGAGCTACCACCTCCCACATACATAACCCTAATAATATATGTTTTGTTTCATCACAACAAACAAGGTTCGGACCAAGATAGTGTAATAATACATAGGTTTAACGAGCGCAGAAATGTTTGAACAAAGACTTAGTGTGTGGAGGAAGCATGTGAAACATTTTAATAACGAAGGATGTATCTGAATAGTATATTGGTGAGAATCTGCTGCTAACTTCATGTTTGATGTTAATCTGGGTTTACTGGGCAGATATGAACTTGGTCTATTATTATGTTCTAAAAATGGCGGGATCTCACCCAACAACTACATACCACCAAAAAAACAGAATGCCCCATAAAAAGATTTGATGATGACCATGACTCCATGAAAGCTGAGGAATGCAGGTGACATGTTGGTGCAGGGATTTCAGGATAATGCCTGGAGTGGACATTTAGTTTTAGGCAGTGATGTATTGGAGGACAAATAGGAAAAACGACAAGTAAGCTTCAAATTGGAGGTGTCATGATTGTATCAGATTGCCCTCACAGTCACGGGGTTTACTTTTGTTGTACGGTTGGAGAGTAAGTGCAGACTCAAATGGAAGAAGAAAACCCAGCCCCCACTAAAGCGGAGTTTCTGAAGCTTAATTCATAACCTCTAAACCTCGCTTAGTTTGAGGTGGGAGTTGTAGGAATCATATGACTCCCAAGTTAACAGAGAGAAGAATCTGAAGAAGTTGAGGGACATGCTTTGGAGCTATCGAAACTTAGAATACCAGGTCAAAAGCAGCAAGCCGGCTGAGTCAGGCCTTAGATGCTAAATTAAAAGAAGATGAACAGAAACAAAAGCAAAAGCAAAACCCTTTTCTTCAGAAGAAGCTTTTTGTCTCTATGTAAATAGCAAACTAAAGCCTGAAACAACAAAGAAAACTCCATTGTTGATCCCAGAAACCTAGTTAATTAGACTTTAGGACAGGAAAAGCTGTTTAGTGCAGTCTCATGAATGCATCAGAAGTCTGCAGAGCATACAGCATCAATAATCAACGATCAAAAATGAATATCAGAAACAGAAGATGACATGAAGAACATAGCCACAGTAGTAGCGGCAGAAATAAAAACCAGATCTTTCTATTGGTGAAATATAGGAACTTGCATCATCACTAACATCCAAATAATGACGGAATTTCATGTACATAGTACAAAAGATTAAGAATCATGACCTGCAGTAAGAGTTAAGAACCGAGACCTACATAATACTGATTCATATCGATCGATGATGACTCTCGTTTATATCTGAAGAATCTGAATTACAAGATATAACCAAAAGCAGGAACTAATACCGCATAAAAGAAACTAGAATCAAGTGCAGGACTATAGCTACAATTGCCTGGCTCCATCCTGTTTGCCTCTTTTTCCTATTTTAAGAAGGAATGTTGTTGATGTAAAAAGAAGAACAAAAGAGAGGAGAGAGTTACATTTTAGTGCTCTTCATCTTTATTGGGAATGCAACCCAAATGACCCTTTTGATTCACTTGGGATTATTCCTTTCCCTGTGCGTCCCTTTGTTGACAAGGTCAGAGAGGTCATTGGAGAAGATTGCATAAAAGGAAATGGCCCAAATGGGTGGTTGAGAAAGATGAGAAGTGATTGTCCTGTTGAACCATTTCTCATCTTTGGTTTGCTTCCAAGTCCAACAGCACAAGTAACTCCATTCTCTCTCATTAGGAAAAAAGTTCGTATCTTTAGAGAGAGACACACAAACGCACACAAATAGGTCGCGTTTTGTTAGAGATAGCTTGTTGTGAGAATGCAAAAGGGGGGTTTTAAAGAAGGGTCGCATACTTTATTTCACTCCCTTCCCTTTTATTTAATTGGCCTTTCATTTTTATTTAATATTTTAAAAATTGAACGGTAAAATAAAAAATTTAAAATTTAAAAATTCAACTAATATTAGATTGTCATAAAATTAACTAAAGATTAAATAAAAATAAAAAATTTAAAATATAATTGAAAGAGGTAGACTTTATCTAACGAGAATTAAGGTTTAATAAATAAAAAGATTGTTAAGTAAAAATTGATCAATTTATTTTAGTATATAAGAATTTATTAATGTGTTCGATTAATTAATAAATTAGTAAATTTTTAACAATAATAATTATTAAAATAAATTAAACTGAAAATTTATAAGGTTGAAGATTTTTATGGTTAAATTGGCCAAACCAGTTAGGTTTTTTAATCATTAATTTTATTTTAATGAAGTTATTAATTCAGTCATTATACTTAATAACTTCTTTAAAATCTATTATACAAAGTTAATAAAATTCTTGACATTAAATGAATAGTAAATATGATAATTAAAAGATTAAAACGAAATAGTATTAATTAGAAATATATAAAATATACATAATTATATTTTTGATATATATTAAAAAAAGGGGGTGTGTTGGTTTTGTTGGTATATGGACGGGCGGTGAAAAGGGCTTTTCAACTTACCCTTTGGTCTGTTTTCTGGTAAGACACAAACTATCTCTTTCAATGGTCCCGTCTCTACCTATCAATTATTCCCTGTGTGCCACTGTATAGAAACCTTCAATTTATGCTACTTAAGTTTCTTTGACATGTTACTGTTGCTCCACGAGATAGAGACCCCTTTGAAATTATTGTTAGAAGTATACTAACTAATATACTCACAACATTAATTCTATATTCACAACTGTTAATTGAATTGCCTATATTTAATAACTATAATGAGATGGTTAATAATTTATTAATTACATTTGAGATATATAATAGTATCCTAAAAACTGTAGATTGACCCATTAAATAATAGTTTATAACAATTATAAAATGACACAATTAGTCTAGTTTTACCCCTTAGAGTAGAACTTGTTATAAATATAACATATGGGTGAGAATTTGTTTTTGGAGTATGTGTATGGTGATAGTTGAAAAGGGTTTTCTACTATAAACTCTCTCTTGCATATGCTTCTTGGGTATTGATAGGTTTGCGGTCTCATGAATGGAGAAAATGAATGAAGATGTTATGCCTAACTTTGGAGGTATGTACATTTATTGTCTAGTTATTTCTCTAAATAGAATGTGAATCTTGGTTGAAAGATTGAAAATTACATTAATGGATTCAATTCTATATATTGTGGTTTTGCTCATTGCATTTATGAATAACAATTGATGTCAAAGCTACATGGTCATTTGATTTTAGGGCTTATATTTGGAATATAACCCTGTATTTTCCAAACTTGTTTTTGGCATAAATAATCTTGAAATGATGCATTGAAGGTATAGAAACTGTTTTTGGTTATTGTTATTGGCTTTTAACTTTGTTTTGGGCAAATGAATCTCCTTTTTTGGCTGAGATTTTTTGAAGTTTTATGGTGGTTCATTAATTGCCGAAATGGGTTAGAAGCTTTTGAGTTTTGGAGTATTTTTGATTGAGATGGGTATTGGAAATCCAGAGTATGAAAAAAGGAAGAAAACCTCTCAAGCCTCGTCCGAAATGGACCGTTGGAGGCCGAGTTTCAGGTGGATCGAAATCGCCGCCCACAGGTCGACCCACATACAGCATTGTCTCAGACCCATAAAAAAAAATTATTTGTTGACAATAGTGAATGTTTATTTTTACTAGTCGTAAAATTAAGCATGTAAAACTATTTATAATGAGGAATTTTTAAACATTAATATATGTTTAAATTTTGTGTTTTTTTCTCTAAAATAACATTAAGATCCATACGGGTAATTAATTGTCCTGTCGATAATTACTACTTAGTAGGATACTTAATATGATGAAATTTTTTTATTGAAATATTATGAACCACACGATTTTTCTATCATTTCGATAGTACATTGATGATTTGGTCGTAATGTTTAACATATTGTTCTACTTGTAAATGAGATCTATATTTGTTTAAAGAACTCTAACATAAATGATATAATTAATTTTGAGAAAAAAAAAACACAAATTGCATGATTTTATTTTAACATGCATATTATGGTTATTGCTCTTGGTTCTCATTTAGCTTTAAGCAATCCTAGAGTCTCTACCGTCTTGACATTGAATGGAACAAACCACAAGCAGTGGGTTGAATCTCTCATGATAAATTTGACTATCGTATGAATGGACTTGGCTTAAGAATTGAAGCACCACTTAAACCCACTGATGATGCTACTGAGAAGGATAAGAAATCCTATGAGGAGTGGGAATACTCTAATCGATGTTGCTTGATGATTATGAGATATTACATAGATGAATCCATTCGTGATAGTATTCTGGAGGTTGATAGTGCAAAGAATTTTCGTGTTGTCATTAAGAAGAGGTACAAGAAGTTCTTAAAGAATGAGAAGAATGAGTACTTGAACATGCTTCATCACACCATTTACGATGGTGCAAATGACATTAGGGCTTAAATTGACAAGCTTATGGGTTGTTACCATAAGCTTAAGGCTATGGATATAGACCTTGGTGAGAATTACACGGTATGATTTGTGAAGGGGACTCTTCCTTCCAAATTTAATTCGATCAGATCAAGTTATAATGCTCAGAACGAGCAATGGACCGTTGAGGAGATGATTGCTATTCTTGCCAAGGAAGAGGATAACATGAAAAATGAAAGGGCAAGAAGCTTCACCATGATGACAAACCACAACAATTCTCAAAAGAGAAAGTTCACTTCTAATAGCTCAAGTGGCCAAAAGCTTTTCAAGAAGAAAGTTGTTAATCCTAAAGGAAATGAACAAACGGGCTCATCTTCTATTAGTCAGAAGAATAAGTTTTTTAAAGGGAAGTGCAACTTTTGTTAGAACTTTGGGCACAAGAAAGCTGATTGCCAAAAGCTCAAAGCTCACATAGAGAAGAAAGGTAATTGTCTTGTGATGGTTTGTTTATAGTCCAATATTATTCATGTGCCCTTAGATACTTGGTGGTTAGATACTGAAGCAACAATTCACGTTACAAATTCCTTGCAAAAATTGACAAGTCGAAGAAATTGACTAGTTTTGAGCAACATGTGTACATGGGAGACGATACCAAAGTCCAAGTTGAATTTTTGGGGACAGTTAGACTACAGTTGGATACAGGACATCTTTTATAGTTAAATAATATCGCTTATTTACCCTTTATTAGGAGGAATTTTATTTTTGTATCTAATATTTTGGATAGACTAGGTTATAGTCTTCTTTTTGGAACTGAAAATTTGACTTTGTATCGTGACTCTCTTTTTGTGAGAAATCGAATTTTATTTGAAAATTTATACCAACTTAACTTGAATGATGCTGTTACTGTTGCTTTTCCTCTTCTCTTAATATTGTTGTTGGTTTCAAACGTATGAGGTTGGATTTGAGATCTTTTATATTATGGCACAAAAATTTAGGCCATATTTCTAGAGACAGAATAGAGAGATTGGTAAAAGATTGTGTAGTTCAAGATTTTGATTTTTTAGATTTCACTACCTATGTTGATTATATTAAAGGAAAGTTAACCGCCAAGGTTAGAAAAAGAAAAACAAATAGGTGCATAGCATTGTTGGAGTTGATTCATATTGATTTATGTAGACTATTTATTCCATCTGCTATAGGTAGTTATAAATATTTCATCACTTTTATTGATGATTTTTCCTGGTACGGTCATGTGGAGCTCATTCATGAAAATCTGAATCTTTGGATGCGTTTAAGATTTTCAAGACAAATGTTGAGCTTCAAAAGAGGAAAAAAATCAAGGAAGTTAATTTTAACACAGGTGGAGAGTATTACGGGCGTTATGATAAGAGTTCATGGAATCTTGGGCCTTTTGCTAGATACTTGCAAGAATGTGGTATTGAAGCAAAATATACAATGCCATGAATACTTCATCATAATGAAATCGCTGAAAGAAGAAACCGCACACTTCTGAACATGTTGCGGTATATGTTAATTCATTATAGATTACCAAATTTTTTGTGGGGTGAGGCATTGAAGACAATCTCTTATATCTTGAATCAAGTACCTAGTAAGTCAGTCCCAAAGACTCCATATGAGTTATGGTTAAGTAAGAAACCAAGGTTGCGCCATTTTCATGTTTGGGGATGCAAAGCATAAGCAAAGCCCTATAATCCACAATTTAAGAAGCTTGATCTGAAAGTTATTAGTGGCTACTTTGTAGGCTACACCATTCGATCAAGGGGTTCTAGGTTCTATTGCCCATATCACATGACCAGAGTCATAGAATCAGATAGAGCTGTCTATTTTGAAGATGAATTTGGTTCAATTCAAGGTCAAGAGAAACTGTATTCAGGGAAGAATGTATTATAATCCCTGTACTCGTTGCTTCCACTCCTACTGATGTCCCTATGATTCAACAAATTTCAGTAGAATCTCATGAGGAACCTTAGAATCAAGCACAAGATGAAGTCATTGATACTGGGGATGATAAAGTTGTTGTGAGGAGATCACAAAGAACACGCATATCTATTATTCCTGATGACTATATTATCTATTTTCAAGAATATGAGTTTGATGTGGGAGATACTACTGAACTAGTCAGTTATCAAGAAGCCATAAATAGTACTCAATCTGAGTTGTGGATGAATGCAATAGAAGATGAGTTGACTTCCAAGTCACAAAATGGAGTTTGGGAGTTAGTTGAACTACCTAAAGGTTGCAAACCCATTAGGTACAAATGAGTTTACAAAATCAAACATAACTCAAATGGACAAGTATAAAGGTATAAGGCTAGACTTATGACTAAAGGTTATAGTCAGAGAGAAGGGATTGATTTCTGAAGTAAATCACACGTTAATATAGAATTTACGTACAATATATGATATACACAAAAGGGGGGTTAAATTGTGTATTCTTTTCGTGAATACAAAATCTTTAATATTTTTTGATAAGAACTTCTCTAACTTGTTAAAAGAATATCACAAACGTTATATGAAAATTGTTACGTAGATAAATCGCAAATAATTTCTATATACTTGTTTTAAAAACAAAATAAAATAAGTTGAAAGATAGAAGATAGACACTGAGATTTTATACTGGTTCACCCCAAACTGTGGGCTACGTCCATTCCTTAGAATTCTTCTGAGTTTTCACTATACTTCAACAAGTTTACAAGTATTCTTTCTTCCCTTCTAGAGCCTCTTCAGGTCTCTTACACTAAGTATTCTTTCAGCTATCTTAGCCTCTCCAGGCTCTTAGCCTTTTTTTCTCTCACTAGAAAGATATTATGAGCTTTTGTTATAGTAGGGTTAGCTCTCTAGTATCGTACTACAGAATTTTTCTTTTCTAAGTAAACACTTGAACGCTCAAAAGTTGTCAGCTCTAAAATTTTATGAAAAGTTATTTAATCTTCGACTACGACTAGTATTTATAGTTTAAGTCTCCAACTGCTTCTTGATTCTTAATAACTGCTTCTTGTATCTTGATAACTGCTTCTTGAATCTTGATAACCGCTATTTAGTTGAGTTCTGTAACTAACTCCAACTAACTAACTGTTCGACATACTAGCGTATCTTCTACTTTGTATTGTCTGTGTTTTTCTCTTCTTCTGTGTTTTTACTTCTTTTGTATCTTCTACTTCTTCTGTGTTTTTACTTCTTTTGTATCTTCTGCTTCTTCTGTATCTTTTACGTTTTGCTTCCTTCTGTGTTTTGCTTCTTCTGTGTTTTGCTTCCTTCTGTGTTGCTTCCTCTGTGTTTTGCTTCTTCTATGTTTTTCTTCTGTATTTTGTTTCTTCTATGTTTTCCTTCTGTGTTCTCCACTTCTTCTATGTTTTCCTTTCTGTTGTATTCTCCACTTCTTCTGTGTTTTCCTTTCTTTTGTATTCTCCACTTTTTCTTTGTTTTGCTTCTTCTGCACACTTAACACACTCATCAAAATAGTTTATTTATTTCTAACATTATTATTATTTGATTGTCATCAAAATTAATCATCGTAATGTCCTCCTGACTTAACAATTATTAGTCAAGTCTATAGAGATTGTGAAGTAAGTATTTGTGGAGAACACTTAGTGGTGGATCTAATGCCATTGGACATGGGGGGATTAGAAGTGATACTGGGAATGGATACGTTAGAAAATTATAACGCCGATATGTATTATAAACAGAAGACAGTGGAGTTCGAATTGGAAGAAGGTAGAAGGGCAGTGTTTATGGGGGATAGGAAAGCAAACCCACCGAGAATTGTTTCGGCTGTGATAGCAGAGAAGATGATAAGGAAAGGGTGCGAAGCATTTTTGGCCTATATGGTAGAAACGAAGGCAGATGGAGGAAAGTTAGAAGATATTCCTGATGTCATAGATTTCCCAAATGTCTTTCCTGAGGAATTATCAGGACTACCACCCCCTAGGAAAATTGAGTTTCCCATTGAGCTTCTTCTGGGTACTGCATCGATATCGATTCCGCCTTATAGAATGGCTCTAGTGGAATTGAAGGAGCTTAAGGACCAATTGAAAGAGTTGTTGGAGAAGGGGTATATTAGGCCTAGCTCTTCGCCTTGGGGAGCTCTGGTCCTTTTTGTGAAGAAGAAAGACAGATCGTTAATAATGTGTGTGGACTACCGGAAGCTCAATCATGTCACTATCAAGAATAGATATCTGCTTCCATGCATAGATAATTTGTTTGACCAATTGTAAGGGACAAAGGTCTTTTCTAAGATAGATTTGAGATCGGGTTATCATCAGTTGAGGATAAAGGAGTCTGATGTGTCAAAGACTGCTTTTAGAACACGGTATGGGCACTTTGAGCTCTTAGTTATGCCGTTCGGATTAACGAATGCTCCTGCAGCCTCTATGGATTTAATGAATCGAGTCTTCAAGCTTTTCTTAGACCAATTTGTCATAGTCTTCATTGATGACATATTGGTTCATTCCAAGAGTGACAAGGAGCATGAGGAACATTTGAGGATTGCTTTGAAGACATTGAGGAAGGAAAAGTTATATGCCAAATTTGATAAATGTGAATTTTGGCTAAAGAAAGTGGCATTTCTTAGACACGTAAGCTCGGAGCAAGGAGTACATATGGACCTGAGGAAGATAGAAGCGGTCGTGAAATGGGAAGCACCTAAAAATGTAGCAAAATTGAGAAGTTTCTTGGGCTTGGCCAGGTATTACCGAAGGTTTGTGGAGGGCATTTCTATGATAGCAGCTCCACTTTCCAAATTGACAAGGAAGAATTAGAAGTTTGTATGGACTGAGGAGTGTCAAAATAGTTTTGAGGAATTGAAGAATAGGCTTACAACTGTACCAATTTTAACTTTACCTTCTAGTAGTGATGGATACATAGTGTATAGTGATGCCTCGAGGAAGGGATTAGGGTGTGTGTTGATGCAAGGAGATAAAGTGATTGCCTATGCTTCTAGGCATTGAAACCTTATGAGATGAATTATCCTACGCATGACTTGGAGTTAGCTGCTATAATCTTTGCGTTGAAAATATGAAGGCACTATTTATATGGAGTCACCACCAGGGTTTTTATAGACCACATGAGTCTTAAGTATCCGATGAGCCAGAAAGAGTTGAATTTGAGATAGAGAAGATGGTTAGAGCTATTAAAGGATTATGACTTGATGATAGAATATCATTCAGGGAAAGCTAATGTAGTAACAGATTCCCTAAGTATAAAATCAAATATGGCACATATGGAGACAGTGTATCTTCCTTTGTTAAAGAAATTAACCAAACTCAGGGTGACATTGAGACAAGCTGAATCTGGTTATTTATTGGAAAATTTTAAAGTATGGCCGGTGTTAAATGAGAAGATTAAAGAAGTACAGAAGCAAGATGAGTATTTGAGCAAGCTTAGAGAAGAGATTAAAAATGGTAAACCTTTTGAAATAGAGGTAAGGGAAGATAGATTGATGGTAGTAGGTAATAGACTATGTATTCCTGATATGTAAGAGTTGAAAGACGAGATTCTTGATGAGGCACACAATGCGCCTTATGTAATGCATCCAGGAAGTACGAGAATATATAGAGATTTAAAGAAACACTTTTGGTGGAAAGGAATGAATAAAGATGTTGCAGTGTATATTAAAAGATGGTTAGTGTGTCAGCAAATTAAAGCAGAACATCAAACACCTATCGGTAAGCTTAAACCTTTGTCGATTCCTGAATAGAAATGGGAGAAGATTACGATGGATTTCTTGATGGGATTGCTAAGAACTAGCAGGAAACATGATGCAATATGGGTGATTGTTGATAGGCTAACTAAGTCAGCACATTTCTTGGCAATTAAACAGACGGATTCCTTGAATGATTTGGCCAAGAAATATATAAATGAGATAATCAGGCTTCACGAGATTCCTAGCTCTATAGTCTCAGATAGAGATCCCAGGTTCACCTCTAGATTTTGGGAAAGCTTATAGGAGGCTTTGGGAACTAAGTTGCACTTTAGTATAGCTTTCCATCCACAGATTGATGGATAATTGAAGAGAGCAATCCGGACTTTAGAGGCAATGTTGAGAGCTTGCGTTATGGATTTCAAAGGCTCATGGGATGATCATTTGCTGTTAATTGAATTCGCCTATAATAATTCCTATCACTTGGGAATCTAAATGGCATCTTATGAAGCTTTGTACGGTAGGAGGTATAGAACTCCTATTTGTTGGGATGAGGAAGGTGAAAGGAGGCTTTTAGGGCCTAAGTTGGTGCAAGTCACAGTTGATAAGATTAAATTGGTGAAAGAGAGACTTAAAGCAGCTTAAGATAAGATGAACAGTTATACGGATGCACATAAAAGGGAGATGGAATTTGAATATGGAGATAAAGTGTTTCTTAGAGCTTCTCCATAGAAAGGGGTTTTAAGGTTTTGTAAGAAGGGCAAGCTTAGTCCAAGATATATAGGCCCTTATGAGATCATTGAGAAGATTAGGCCTTTAGCCTATAAGTTAGCCTTGCCACCGAAATTGTCCAAGATTCATAATGTCTTCCATGTATCGATGTTAAGGAAGTACCGATCAGATCCTTCACACATAGTTCAACCATCAGAGGTCTAATTAAGGGAGGATTTGACGTACGAGGAGCAACCAGTGGAGATCTTATATTCGAAGGAAAAGATTTTGATAAACAAGGTTGTGAAGCTGGTTAAAGTGTTATGGAAGAACCATTCGACGGAAGAGGCAACATAGGAGCCTTTGGAAGCAATGAAGGAGAAGTATTCACATCTCTTCGTGGACTCAGGTAAGAATTTCGAGGATGAAATTCTTTTAGGGGGAATTGTTAGACCCTAAAATTTTTTCAATTATTATCAATTTATTTATTTAATTATGTAATTACGATTTGTTTTTTATTTTATTTACCTTAAAATTGGGTCATTAAATTTAACAGGCATAAATAGAGAGTAGAATTAGATGGAAAGATTAGAATTAAGTTATAATTAATATGGGAATGTTAGAAGTGAGTCAGCTTAAGGAGTTAGTAGATAAAGACAAAAGAAGGGGTAAATGGATATTGTCTTAAATGATGAGGGCATAATTAGGAGTCCAAGGGTAAAAAGTTGTCTTAAAATTCAGAACAAGAGAAGAAAGAATCGTAGAAGAGAAGAGAAAAGAGAGAAGTTAGAGAAGAAGAAGAAAACGTGGGAAGAAGAGAAATCAAGCTTGTTCAGGTGAGTTGAACATCTTTTCTTCTGGCTTTATTAAAGAAATGGGTTGTATTGAGAATGAAGGGATTAGAGAG
>JAOTAY010000189.1:30628581-30646821 GCA_025629805.1 Erythroxylum baracoense
ATCAATAGACTCATCTTCTTTCATTTTAAACAGCTCATACTGATGTACAAGAATACTGATCTTGGACTCTTTCACCTAGTTTGTGCCTTCATGTGCGATGGATAGAGTGTCCCACATCTCCTTCGTAGTTTCGCATCCATGAACTTTATCATATTCACTTCTGCTTAAAGTACAACTCAAAAAGAACTTGGCCTTTGAATTTAGTTGAAATTTAGCTTTGTGATCAGCTGACTATCTGTTATGAGGAATGGTATTTCCTTCAGCATCCATCGGTACATATGGTCCATTCTCGACGATATCCCAAAGATCAATATGTGTGGATTCTATGAAGAGTCGCATCTTGTCCTTCCAATAATGATAATCTTCACCATTGAGCGCAGGAGGTCTTGTGACGGAGGCACCTTCAGCTATAAAAACATGTGATTCAGCCATTGATCTTTGTCCTCACTTTGTAAAGGTGGTTCTTAGAAACCGAGCTCTGATATCAATTGAAGTAAATCACATGTTAATATATAATTTACGTACAATATATGATATACACAAGAAGGGATGTTGAATTGTGTATTCTTTTCTTGAATACAAAATCTTTAATATTTCTTGACAAGAACTTCTCTAACTTGTTAAAAGAATATCACAAACGTTATATGAAAATTGTTACGTAGATAAATTGCAAATACTTTCTATATACTTGTTTTAGAAACAAAATAGAATAAGTTGAAAGATAGAAGATATACACTGCGATTTTATACTGGTTCATCCCAAACCGTGGGCTAAATTCAGTCCTCAGAATTCTTTTGAGATTTCACTATACTTCAACAAGTTTACAAGTATTCTTTCTTCCCTTATAGAGCCTCTTCAGGTCTCTTACACCAAGTATTCTTTCAGCTATCTTAGCCTCTCCAGGCTCTTAGCCTTTTCTTTCTCTCACTAGAAAGATATTGTGAGCTATTATTACAGTAGGTTTAGCTCTCTTGGTATCGCACTACAGAAATTTTCTTTTCTAAGTATACACTTGAACGCTCAAACTATGTAAGATCAAAAGTTTTCCGAAAAGTTGAAAAGTTGAAAAGTTATTCAATCTTTGACTACGACTAGTATTTATAGTTTAAGTCTCCAACTGCTTCTTGATTCTTAATAACTACTTCTTGAGTCTTAATAACCGCTTCTTGAATTTTGATAACTGTTATTTAGTTGAGTTCTGTAACTAACTTCAACTAACTAACTGCTCGACATACTAGTGTATCTTCTGCTTTGTATCGTCTGTGTTTTCTTCTTCTGTATCTCCATTTCGTCTGTGTTTTGTTTCTTCTGTATCTCCACTTCGTCTGTGTTTTGTTTCTTTTGTATCTTCTACTTCTTCTGTGTTTTGTTTCTTCTGTATCTTCTGCTTCTTCTGTGTTTTGCTTCTTCTGTGTTTTCTTTCTTCTGTATCTGCTGCTTATTCTATGTTTTGCTTCTTCTGTGTTTTGTTTCTTCTTTATTTTTTGTGTTTCGCTTCTTCTGTGTTTTGTTTCTTCTGTATCTCCACTTCGTCTGTGTTTTGTTTTTTCTGTATCTCCTGCTTCTTTTGTGTTTCGTTTCTTCTGTATTTTATTTCTTCTGTATCTCCACTTCGTCTGTGTTTTGTTTCTTCTGTATCTTCTCTTCGTCTATGTTTTGTTTCTTCTATATCTCCATTTTTCTGTATTTTGCTTTTTTTGTATCTCCACTTCGTCTGTGTTTTATTTCTTCTGTATCTCCACTTCATCTGTGTTTTGTTTCTTCTGTATCTCCTGCTTCTTTTGTATTTTGCTTCTTCTGTATTTTTACTTCTTCTGTTCTTTGCACTTCTTCTGTATTTTGTTTCTTCTGTGTTTTGCACTTCTGCACACTTAACACACTCATCAAACTAGTTCATTTATTTCTAACATTATTATTATTTGATTGTCATCAAAATTAATTATCGTAAAGTCCTCCTGACTTAACAATTTCAAAGAAACCTTCTCACCAGTTTCTACCAAAGATTCACTGCGAATCATTATGTCTATAGTTGCTCATTTTGATTTGAAACTCATTCAAATGGATGTGAGGACCGCCTTCTTAAATGGAGATCTATATGAAGATGTTTATATGACTCAACCAGTTGATTTTGAGATAACTGGTAAAGAACACATGGTTTGTAAGCTCAAGAAGTCTATCTATGGGTTAAAACAAGCATCAAGTCATTGGTATCTCAAGCTTGAAATGGTTGTCACTGCAAATGGCTTCAAGGAGAATGTAGTTGATCAATGTATATATATGAAAGTCAGTGGGAGCAGTTTCATTTTTCTAGTACTGTATGTTGATGACATTCTACTTACTTCTAATGATACTGATCTATTATTTGAGACAAAACAACTATTATTTAGCCATTTTAATATGAAGGATCTTGGTGAGGCCTCTTATGTACTTAAAGTTCAGATTCTCCGAGATAGAGCTAATGGGATTCTTCTATTGTCTCAAAGGACTTACATTGATCGGATCTTGAAAAGATTCAATATGCATTCTTGTTCTCTTAGAAAGGCACCAATAATGAAGGGTGACAAATTCTCAAAGGCTCAATGTCCACAAAATGATAAAGAGAGAGATGAAATGAAAGTCATTCCTTATACGTCACTTGTAGGTAGTATGATATATGCTCAAGTATGCACACGCCCTGATATTGCTTTTGTTGCAGGCATGTTGGGAAGATACTTAAATGATCATGGACTTAGTCATTGGAAGAGGGTTAAGAAAGTCATTGGGTATCTTTAGGGTAGCAAGGATCATATGTTGACTTATCGGCGAACTGACACTCTTGATATAGTTAAGTTTAGTGATGTTGATTATGCCGGATATGTGGATGATAAAAAGTCCACTTCAGGCTACTTTTTTATGACGATTGGAGGAGCTGTATCGTGGAAAAGTGTCAAACAGACACTCACAGTGCCCTCTACAAGCAGAGTATATAGCGTGTTATGAAACAACTTGTCAAGCAATATGATTGCGAAATTTAATTTATTTCAGTATCGGGTATTATAGACTCTATTTCGAGTCGGCTAAAATTGTATTGTGATCACTCCGCACATGCTTGTTGGGTATTAATAGGTTTGTGGTCTCTTGAATGGAAAAAAATGAATCAAGATACTATGCCTAACCTTAGAGGTATGTACATTTATTGCCTAGTTATTGCTCTAAATAGAATGTGGATCTTGGTTGAAAAATTGAACATCACATTAATGGATTTAGTTCTATATATTGTGGTTATTGCTCACTGCATTTATGAATAACAATTATAATATTATACATATTCAGAGAGCAAATTAATTACCTTTTGCTTAATTTGAGTCAAATGAGTTAATCTTCATTGATCTCAATTTCATAAAAAGTCATTGTCTTCCTCGTCCATTTGAGCATAACCTTTATTTTCAAATATTTTAAATTTCGAACTAGAAGTTAAATCGACAAAATAAGAAGTAAAAGATTTAAAGGTTCAATCAGAACATGATCGTTAAAATTAGTTAAAAATTAAATTAAATTGAAAATTTTAAAATATGATTGACGGGATAATTAATTTAAAAAGAGACAATTAAATAAAAATTAATTAGTTTGTTTAGTTTATAAAAATCAATTTATTTAACGAAATTTGATCAATTAATTAATTAATTGATTAATTTTTAACAATAAAAGTTATTACAGTAATCGAATCTAAATGTTAAAAAATTGAACTGAAAAATTATTCGGTTCAAAATTTTTCCGACTAAGTTGATCAAACTATTTTCATTTTTCAATGATTGCCATTTCCTAAATTACCACAAATTGGACATACATATGCCATCAAATGGATCTACTTGGTGATTTGGTCATCAAATGGATCTACTTGATGATTTGGTTCATATATTTTCTTATCTCATTTACATAAAATGTGATATTATTATATTAAAGAGGATAGGAGGTGATTTACATGATTACGTGGTTTTGTTTTGTTATAATCGGACAATTACTATATTACAGTCTTACAGTTTCTCCTTGACTCCTTCTACGTGCTTTATCATCTTATTACATTGGTTTTATTATATAGTATCTTTTTACATATGCGAGAAGACTTTTGAAATCAAATCACATGTGAGATTTACTTGGTCAAAATCTCTCATTGTTTTTTGTAGTATAAGATTTTTTTTATTAAGTAAGTAAACAATATACTTTTGATCAATGTTTTAAAAATATAAAAAATTAAATGAATAAAATAAAAAATTTTAAAGTTTAGGTATATAATAGGTAGTAAACTGTTATAAAAGCGGTAGAAAATAAAGATATGATAAAATTAAATAATTTGAAATAAAATTTAATAATTTAATAATTTAAAATAAGACTAAAGAAGCAAGATTATTCTTGCTCATAAAAAAGTTAATGTTTAATTGAATAAGAAAATTGTTAAATGAAAACTAGCTAATTTATTTTTATTTATGAAATTAGTTGATTTACAAAAATTGGTGGATAATTAATAAATAAGTTGATTTTTAATAAAAATTTATTAAAGTAAACCGAATAAAAAATTAGTTGGTTCAAGGTTTTTGCAATTAAATCAATTGAATCGATTAGATTTTTTAACCACTAGTTTTTACTTTATTTTCTTAAAAAGATAGAAATTAAAATTAAAACGTACTTACGTTAGAGTTAATTTCGACTTCATCTTTAAGAGTATTTTTCATAAAAGTTTTACAAATTTGCAATAAAATCATAAACTAAATACTATTGAAAACACTATTTTATATCAGTACATATATAAAGATAAGTAGCAACAATAATAACAATACCTAGTATGCATTTCGCTGATACACGGAATTTATAGAGGTCTAATAATATGTAGTGTTACTCCTAACTAATAAAGATACTGTTTCTAAATGACTTATATAAAAAGAAAGAGAATGAGAGAGACAAAGATAGAGCTAGAGAGAGAAAGAGAATAAATAATAATAATCATAGTAATAAGAAAAAGATGATGAAGGAGAAAGTTAATAATAATAATACTAATACTAATAATAATAATAATTATTATTATAATAATAATAATTATTATTATTACTCCTCCTCCTCCTCCTCCTCATCTTATTATTACTACTACTATTAATACTATTACCACTGCTGCTGCTGTTATTATTATTATTATTATTATTATTATTACAAGTTTAAGTTAATTACATGAAGAATTACAAGAATTTGTTTATGAGCGCTCATTTATCTAAATTTTAATACGCCAAAGTTTTCTATTGCGGGTCATGTTTTTGGTAAGTTTTAAATAGGGATGTCATCCTGACCTGCCATTTATTTTTTTAATTAAAAAAATTCTAAAACAACGTTGTTTTGAACAAAACGGGCTAACCCACCTGAGCCTACCATGGTCGGTTCGTGGCTCGATCAACTTGGTACAAAAACAGGCCGGGTCAATTTTGTCATCCCTAGTTTTAACATTGTCATATCGTTCTTTATCATGTTCCTCAAATTCTACTTAGGCCTTTCTTGTTTTCTCATACAGTCTTTAAGTACGATCTTTTCACATTTCCTCGTTTGAGCGTTTAAATGTCTATCCTTAAAATATTCAAATCACTTAAGTCTTGTCTCTCTTAATTTGTCAATAATATTAGTTACCTTCATTTAGGGATGGCAATTTCAGCCCGGTCCATCAGGCCCGGCCCGACATAACTCATTTTTTAGGCTGGCCATGGGCCGGGTCGGTCTTGGACAAAACAGCATCGTTTTATTTAAAACGACGCCATTTTGTATTATTTTTTTATAAAAAAACATAGAAACGGGTCGGCCAGCCCGACTCACCCCTAGCCCAGCAAGCCACAGGCCAACCACAAGCCAGATGGCCCGTCGGTGGGCCGAGCCACGAGCCGTTCCATCCCTCTCCGAGGCCCACCCGACCCAGCCCGGTCCGACCTATTGACATCCCTACCTTCCCAATGTCCCTTACCATTACATTTCTAACTTTGCCTCTTCTAGTGATATATATATATAAAGATAAGTAAATAATCCAAAATTTAAAAATTAAAATTGTAAGGAGCAATTAGCTCTATATAATTAGAGTACAACCTTAAATTAAAAAATTATTTTTTGAAAACATTTTATTTTATTATTTATAATATTAACTCGAGTTAAGCCGCAGTATTATCTCTTGTTACGAACAAAACAAAATAAAGATAGCAATCATATCAGCTTGGACCCCTCCACTTGGAAACAACCAATCGCTTGCATTGAAAGAACTTTACAATACATAAAGTTTAGTAATATATTTAAATATCACAACTTTGTCTTATTCAAAACATCAATATCTGGACCATAAAAGAAGTGAGATGAATTATCCACTCTTTGTAAATATTTCCCTATACGTGTTTATTAGGGCCAAAGTTTTCAATCTGTAGTCTATAATCATAATTGCATTGCACTGTTGTAATAAACAATTATCCTTATTTTTCATAATTACATTTTTAGTAGTCATAATATTTATTCGTCTTTATTGTAATTATCCGACACTTTTTTATTAAAAAATTTACATATATATATAAATTAAAAAGAAAAAATAAGGCGTTATTAATTTAGTTCATTTCGTTAATATTTTTAAAATAGGTCTAAAATTTAAGCTTATAAAGTAAGAGGTTTAAAGTTTAATTAGGTTCTAATAAAACCGATAAATAATAAAAATTGAACAAAATTGAAGAATTTAAAATACGATTAAAAAGATATTATTTTTATCATCTTTTAATTAAAAATATGTTAAATAAAAATAACTTGTTTATTTTAATTTATAAAATTGTTCTGTTTTTAATAACAAGAGTTACTAAAATAAACATAATCGAAAAGTTAGTTATTTGAGATTTATACAGTTAATTTGATTTTTTAATCGTTGTATTTTATATATTTAACTCAACCTTACACATTTCAAATTATTACTTATTTTATATTTTATTTTTATATGGATCATCAGGAAATAACTTTTGTACGGTAAAACTGTATATTATGAACTTTCTCAAATTTCGTGTATCAGTAAGTTTTTTAATGAATTATTGTTGTGGTTGTTGTATAAGGGTATTTTAAATAATATTACTTTTAAAAATCGTGACAAGTATAAAAATGATTATTGCTTTAAATTAAAAAAATACATTTAACAAAAATGAGATAGAAAAATAATATATCAACCCCACGAAAACGGTGGTAGGGAGGGGTGGAAAATGGAGGAGATGTTGTGCCTTGTACGTTAATCATCCTCCATTAAAGTAACCCATTCTTCAAATAATTATTATCATCACTCACTCCGAAAGCGAGATTCCTGTCTCTAGAACATCAGGACTCTCTCTCTCTCTCTCTCGTGCTTGTGGTGGTTCAAGCACTATTGCTTTACGTCATTATTACTGTTACGTCTACAAAGAATACATGCAATATTAAAAATATGGTATTTGGGTTTTTCTTTTCTTTTTTTAATTACTAGATTTTATTTTTATTTAATTTGATTAATTTTACTAGTTAAACTCATATTTGAAGTTTGCTCTTTTTTTCCCTCCTTTTCTACTCTATTATTGTTTGTGCTTTTATGGATTACGTAATTTTAATTTAATTGTCAAATAAATTTATCTAATAGGTTTAAAAATAACAATAAATCACATATGTCGATGATCTGAATCAATCCGACTATTAATTTGTAGTTTGAATCCAATTCAAATTATAATTAGATTCATCTCATACAGTTTAACCTTTAATTATAATCCTATAAAAATCACTTTATAAATTTCAAAATATGACCAAAGTTGCGATGCGGCTCGAACTCCAGTATGAGCCCAATCCTCTTAGTTAAAACGAGCAAAGTAAAGCCTACAAGATACACAAGTGTTACTTTTTATGATACTTGAATAAACTTGTAGAAGTATCTATGGCTGAGGGTTTATTAATAGAATTGAATGAAATGTAATATTATTTTATCGTTTAGGAAGAGAGTTTATGATATAATGGAATGAAATAGGATGGAAGCGAAAGATTTCATATTACATCTCATTCCATCATAAACAGTAAAAATAAGAAACTTCTGATTTAAGAGGTTTAGGATGAAATATAAAATGATAAACAACATTATACTATATTATATTATAAACTCTTCTTCCAAACAACATTTCACTATATTACATTATGAACCCTTCCTTTTCTCCCAAACAACAATTTCATAATATTATCTATTTACATTTCATTCATTATAAATCATTTCATTCTATTAAAAACATTACCTTCAACCAAATATAGCCTAAAGACAGGGATGACAATGGCCTCTTGCATACTACTAGAAATAGATACAGTAGGATCAGTTCAAGCTCGACAAGGCCCAATCATGTCCGAAATAGTAAGCCCATCATCTTTGATCGTACAAATAGCTAACAAATAAACATATACCAAATTCTGAGTCATATTATAAGAAAAAACTTCAATTGTATTTGAAACTTCATCTAAAAAAGAAACAAATACTTGTGAAGATGTTGCAAAAATTGTTAGCTTTAGAGAAATTACTGAATCTCCAAAAACATATGAAATAGTCATATCACAAATTGATTTAGTTGATGGAATAACTTCCACAAATTATAATATTTAGAACTTAAAAATTAACTTAATAGATCCAATTTGGACATAAATTAAGTTAAGATTGAATTTAATTTAAGTCAAGATTGGGGTTTGATATAATTTTCTTAATTTGGATTAAATTTTATTTAAACACAGCCATGTCTAATGTGAAATCGACAAAACTTGCATTATATGTCATGGGTTGTAACAATTGTTGAAAGCGTTACTTTCAAAAGGCCCACTAAAAGCCTACAAATGACATTGAGAGGAAGAGTTAGTTATGAGGATTTAGTCGGGACGGTATGGATTAGCCCGGTCCGGCCTTACTTATCCTAAAATTATCAGCTTTGAATTGAGTTGACTAACTTTTAGGTTTATTTTTTTTAATTTCAAAATTTTTAAAAAATCGATATTGTTTTAATTAAAATGAAATATTTTTAAATTTTAAATTAAAAAAAATAAAATTGACTCGTGGATTGAATTGTACCTAAATCTAATCGGGCTTGAGTTCGGACTATGAGTTTCGGATTCGATTGGGTTATAAATCGGGCCCAGTCAGAGTATAAAATTGACCTGGGCGGGCTAGTAAGGGACTCTTAAGATCAGTTCTATCTTCTATGGCACGCTTCCCAAGTTCTTGTACTCGTCAGTCGTCATCCTCTTTTCCAAGTTTCGTATTTTTATTTATTCAACAGCATTTGTAATGTTAGCGAAACTAGAACTAGACTCGACCTTTGAATTACATATCTTGTTCTTGTGATTGCCAATCTCTTTATTCTTATCAGAACTAAAGAAAGATGGAACACGACACGCAAGCCAGGGTTCGAATTTCTAGAATCGCAGCCCACCTCAGTCCTCGTAGCGACAGCATCCAGGTGTTATAGTAATAACCAAGAATTTCCTTTTTCTTCTTAGTTTGACGTTGTAAGTGTTTTAAAACAAGCTGTTATCATTTTTTGAGTATTTTATTTGAATGGCAGAACATGGAGGAGTATTCTGGTGTGTACCAATTGAATTGTTTGGCAAAAGGGGCATCGCCGGGGTTCAAGGTGGCGATATTAGGAGCTGCCGGAGGGATTGGGCAGCCTCTAGCTATGTTAATGAAGATGAATCCGTTAGTGTCTGTGCTTCACTTGTATGATGTGGTTAACACTCCTGGTGTTACAGCCGATATCAGCCACATGGACACAGGTGCCGTGGTAAAGTTCTTTCTTTTCCAGTGAATTTGGCGACGGGTATTAGTTAGTGATGATGAATGAGAAATTTTGGTTAATTTTAGGAAGTGGGCTTGGATTGCTTCATGACTATACCTATGATTGTGAACTTTTTGTTCACCAGATGTGGGGCTTGATATTGAATTATTTATTGATTTTGAAGGTGTTAGGACCGAAAGTGAATTGTAATAACTAGGTATGGATGCTCGAATTTTAGTCAAAATGTCCAAGATTACTGCAAGTTGTCAATGGCTAGTAACTCATACTACTGAGGGTTCTGATCCTACGCATTTATGTTTTAACACCGCGGCTACATAAACCGTGATAAATCAAGTGCATTGCATCTCAGAATTGAATACAAAGATAAGCTTGATGATATAACTTTTCTTATCGTTTGTATTTGTAGGTTCGTGGTTTCTTGGGTCAGCAGCAACTGGAGGATGCGCTTACAGGGATGGATCTTGTCATTATTCCTGCTGGTGTTCCTAGGAAACCAGGAATGACCAGAGATGATCTGTTCAACATCAATGCTGGAATTGTGAGGACTTTATGCGAAGGAATTGCTAAGTGCTGTCCAAATGCTATTGTTAACATTATTAGTAATCCAGTAAATTCCACTGTGCCAATTGCTGCTGAAGTTTTCAAGAAAGCTGGTTCCTATAACCCAAAGCGCATTTTGGGAGTTACAACGCTCGATGTTGTCAGAGCGAATACCTTTGTGGTAAGGGATATTCGTGTTTTGATTTACCTTCTCTGTTTTTGAGATGGTAGCTGATTTTTTTACTTCCTTATTGATATTTAATGAGATTTTGATGGCTGGATTATCTGACTGTTTATTCAGCATGATTATGGTCTTTTATTTACGTAGAATATACTCGGATTTATTTTGTACTAATCATGCTCGTCTGTGAAAATATGCATGAAAAGAAAATAGTCTTCTCTTGAAGCAGCTCCGGAACTTGTATTCTACATGAAAGAAGCAGATCTAACCTTTTCCTTCTCACCATGTAATTGTCTTAAATGATGTCGCAATGACATAATGAAATTCCAGGCCTTCATCTCATTTCATATGGAATTTCTAAAATACTATTTTATTTATCTTAACTTCACACTTTAATGTGCATAAGGAGGTTTCAGACCACCATCAAAAGACGCTCAAAATTGCTTCTTGGTTACCTCTGCTTTTCAATGCAAAAATTCTGGCAATATTAGGATCCTATTATGAATTAATTGGTTTGTTGACTTTATTTCATTGCTCAATTTGAACTTTTCCTCTTCGTCCTATGTTTTTATGAAACTCCAGGCCGAAGTTTTGGGTCTTGATCCTAGGGAAATTGATGTGCCAGTAGTTGGAGGTCATGCTGGAGTTACTATTTTGCCCCTTTTATCGCAGGTTTTAAGGATAACTTAATTTTACACATAAAATGGTTGTTTCTAAAAGCTTTACTTTATTTGGTTCTTATGGATACTTTTATTTATACAGATCAAACCACCATGCTCTTTCACCCAGCAGGAAATTGAGTACTTGACTAATCGTATTCAAAATGGTGGAACAGAAGTTGTGGAGGTAAAACAAACTTTTTGTCTTTATGCTTTTTGGTAAGTTGGAGGCTAACTGAGTCTATACCATAATTTGTCAACAGAGTTCTAAGCTTAGCTCATGAAGACCAAACATGCAGATCTTTCGGTTGACATTCTTCATGAGCTTTTAACTGAGTTTTCCTTTTGTTATATTTAAGTGCCCTATAACTTGTTCACAGCATAAAATCTTCTTGCCTCTCCTTCTCTTCAATTTATTTATTTATCTTTTTTGTTGGGGAGGGGATTTGGAGGAGGGGGCAAGAAAGAGAAAGGTCTGAGTTCATGGACCTGACTGATTATTATGTCATTGAGTTTGTGACATGGATCAATTTTCCTATTGTTATCTCTTGGCACATATAAAACTGCCGAAGAACTAGGCATGAACAACATACCCTTTAATTCCACTATGCAACTAAAGGGAAAACATGGGAGGACAACAATTGCTGATACATACAATCCTGAATATTATTATTTCAGTGGAAGACAAATTTCCAGACCTTTGGAATAGATATTTTATATCTTGATTTGGTTGTCGCCTTGTCAGATTAATGCTGCAATGCTTGTTAAGTTGTTCCTGATGATTTGGTTGTTCATGATGTTGCTAAACTTAGTAATAGCTTGTGCAAGCAGTCCAATTATTTGGAAGAATGTCAAGATGATGAAACCTCTATCATGAATGATTGGAGTGATTAGTTATTGCCCCAAAATTATTAGGAAGGATTGCTGTGCAGCTTGAAGTGTAATTGTTCATTAGGTAGCTAACGATTGCTATAAATGACACAAAACTTAGTTGCTTTCTTTAACACAAAATAAAGGATGGAACATTCAGGGTTTTTATTATATGGAAAGGGTGTTTGAGATATGGAGTTTGATTGTTTCTATACATTAGTTAGTTTTGGTTGTCTTACGAATTTGATATTTTGGTTCTAAATCTGCCATATCTTGGACTGTGTTTGAGTCTTCACTGTGACATGCAGGCTAAAGCTGGATCAGGTTCTGCGACACTGTCAATGGTTAGAAATGTGTCCATTTGTATTTATTCATGTATCTACATAATTTAATATTCCATGATCAAGACCAAATATGCATGAAATTTTGCAAAAATAAAAAGGGGGATCCTATCAACTTGTTCCAACCTTTTCAGGCATATGCTGCTGTCAAATTTGCAGATGCATGCCTTAGGGGTTTGAGGGGAGATGCTAACATTATACAATGTGCATACGTGGCTTCTGAGGTGTGCTGTTGCATCACTATCTCTTGGATTTCTTTTTTTTCAATTTAAACATTTAGAGGTTTTGGTGGATTGTATGCAACTCCCCTTGTGTTTTGTAGGTGACTGAACTTCCCTTCTTCGCCACCAAGGTACGGCTTGGACGTTCAGGAGTTGAGGAAATTTACCCACTCGGACCCCTCAACGAGTATGAAAGGTTTGTGATCCATCCTTATCTGTTAAAACACATGATTTCTTTATCATATCAATTGAGGAGATGAAGCATGTAACTCATCTGTTTTAAATAACAGGGCTGGCTTGGAGAAAGCAAAGAAAGAATTAGCAGGAAGTATTGAGAAGGGGGTCTCTTTTGTCAGAAAATGAGTTGGGTCTCCTTTGTCAGAAAATGAGTTGGTCTTTCACGTTCTTTCTTCTACCATTAGTTCTTATTCTACCTGTGGCTTCACAGTATCTGGGTTCATGAAATAAATGAATAGTTTGCTTCAACCAAGTGACAAGTACAGAAGTTTTTGGTGAAAAAGAGGCTTCTTGAGTAGTGTCTGGTAATGTTCTATGAATAACATACAGTAGAGATTGCCTCCAAGATAGGACATACGTATAGTGTAACCTTATTTATGTTTCACAGTTCTCAAGATAAATTGCACAGTTTTTTCTTGGATGAAGCTGTTGAGTGTTGCTTAGATTCAGGCCTAATACCATTAGTATTCTTCTGGTACTGACAAATGGACAGAGGAAGTAACTGTATGCACAATTAATGGACATGGCAGAGTACTAACAGAACAAAATATTCCCAATAGTCAGATATTTGTGGTTCATTATTTAACATTTACAACAGAGCGTGTACATGCCTCTTTTACTCAATTCCAAGTTCCATTTTCGTGGTCTAAAGCTTCTCTGAACTCCTAATCTGGAAAACTGAGACCTGTACAGGTCTATTCGCGGAGTTAAATTTTATTTGTTTGGTTTAATCTTAGTAAATCAGCCGATAGAGTTCATTTCTTAGGTAAGTATGTGCTAGAACAATGATTGAATGCGGGAGAACTAATAATGATTAGAAGGTATCATGTTATGTTGGTTCATAAGTTTCCATATCTTATTTAATTTTAAATTATCAACTTAATATAAAATGAAATAGAGGAGACCACGTGGACTAAGTTGCTTCAGAGATACGATGATGGAACCCATGTTCACAATATCTCTTACACTGTCCCTACAATTTGTTCTCATACCACATGTTCTACTTGATGAGAAAATCACCAGACAATGCATGGCCAAAGTCCAATTTGGTGCACAAAGCTTTTCATCTCTGTACAGCTTTCCCTCTCTATATATAAATATATATATTCATGGTTTGGTCTACCTTGTCCCACCACTTTCTTGTACGGAGTTTTCAAAGCTCATGAACATGAGAGCCATGGTCGTGTCCTCTCTAGCTTTTTTGCTTTTGTTACATCACTTCGGGTGTCACTCTCACCAAACCCTTTCTGTAACACACCATTAGATGTCCCCTTCGAGCTCTGCATTATTAATAATTCGCAGTGATTAAGTTGTTTAATCACTTTTGTTGTATCCAACTGGGTCTCGGAATACGCAAGTTTAAGTTGTCTAGATTCCACTGTTCATACTTTAGAAAACACTGCCTGTAAAGTGTTGTTTAAGGAGTCTTCTAATTTAAGAAATTAAAGATTCAGAAGTCATGACTTTAGCTCTTCAGGATTGCTTCATCACCAGGCAAGCTGGGAACTTACCTTCTGTATTGGATCAAACTAATGATGGTTCTTTCCACAATCTTTTAATGCCTTTATAAGCAACAAGACGCATAAAAGTCATCAGGATTTTGTTGTCAGATTCACCATATCTTGTTATGTCTTTCACTTTAAGAAAAATACATAAAGGAAAATCCTGCAGAATATGATACGGAGTTCACTTTCTGGGAAAAAGACATGGTTATGAGTCACCGTATTCTCTCAGGGTCCATACTTGTTCCGTATAATTCTCCAAAGTTGCTGCTGCATATCTCAGTATTGGAAAAAATGAAAACAGTGGGAGTTGTTGGATGATTGAACTAATGCATTTCATTATCTACGGGGAGAAATTAACATGGGCAAGTAATAACAACACAAAGTCCGTTCCATTATCGATCCCTTAATTTTGAGTGATCACGAATGATTAAACTTGAATGTCAAGTTTAAGTTTGAAAATCAATTGAAATGAGTTGTCGTTTTTATTCAATTGTTAAAGAATCAATGAATCACAAGAATGTCGTTTTGTTAGATGAACACCGTTATTTTGAGTCTCTGACCAATTGGATTTCAGGTTGTCTAACTATGATCAAATTGAGTTTCGGGCCAAACTTGATCTAGTCCAATTACCAACCCTAGATTAGATTAATTGCTACAGGATCCATCATGAAAAAACAGAAGTTATTGATAGAATACAATGCATAGTTACTACTTTTTCCCAGTTTTACTTGTTTGGTTTCTGTTTCTTTCCCTTCCAAAAGCCGGAATTTCAGCTCCAAGACAGGCTTAGAACTAAGCATGTGAAAGAATTAAACCGAACTAAAAGCATGAGACTTCAACAAATGATTGTACACAGAACTTGACTATGTCTGTGTGAACCTGTGCTTCCATCGGGCATATTTTGAAGCCATAAAAGCCATTTAATTCGTTGACTCAAGCTCCAGACAACAATAATTAATGAGGCAAAAGTGAAGACAGAAAATTAAACTACTCCTTCTGTTCTCCAAGCTACAGATACCAAACTTTCATTTCCAGGTCCTAGTTCAAGTATCAGAAAACCCGGAACTATACAAGTAAATGTGTTGATAGGCTATAGTGAATTCTTTTCCAAGCAAGCTGTCATGACATGGATTGGAATGGGTCGGAAACTTTGCGAGTAAAGATGAGAAAGGGACCACTCTATGATCGATAGAGAGACAAAAAACAAAGAAAGAAAAGGAGATGGAGACAAGGAAAATTGCTGTTTCCATGGCTAACATGTGTGATGCTACAACATAACCATGCACCCTCCAAATACTGGTTAAAGGGTAGGACAAAGATGAATGTGTAGTGGATGGTGACAGAAGCTTACGATAAAAAGAGACATTGTCTTTTGCATCATTGAAACAATTATCTTAGATTCACTATTTTTCTATTTGATGATTTATCCTTTAACTAATTAGAAGTAAGACTGCGTACTACTCGATTTTTCTAGACCCTGCGTTTCAGTAAGATCCTCAGTTGTTGAATGTTACGCAACGTATCTTCCATGCAAAACTTAATAAAACTTGATAGGGAGTGAGTGTGATTAGGTAGGGTTAGGTTCTCTAACATGTTGATTATACATTTGTGTGGCATGCCAAATAGATTTAATCCTATCTACCATTACTTAGTTCAATAGTCAATGATTCCATAACAGAATACTTTATTATTTCTCTAACAAACTAAGATTACATTTTTTTTTATGTTATGGGGGCAAAAATTACAAATCAACTACCATAGATTGTACATTTCCAAGATCCAAAATTTTTTCTTCTGTTATAATGAAATGTCAATAACCAAATATTATTTCCAAAATGTTTGGAGTTGATTGACTTTTCTTGTCTGCGGTAAGGATGTCAAGAAACCAAATTTCTAATTAATTATTAAAAATACCATTGAATAGTTCCAAAGTTGTTAAAAGTGGAAGTAACTCAAACTTAACTCACAAATATTAATTTTTTTGAGTTAAATTGATCTTAAAAAATAATGATAAATATAGACTCCAAATTTATTTATTATAATTTTTCATTTTTAAATTTTTTCATTTTGAAATCATTATATTAACACAAAAGTAAAAAAAAAACTTTGTGCTTTTCTCATATTGATTTACTTAAAATTGATTAGCAATGTGAGGTCTAATTTTCAATTTGTTTATAGCATTGGAAAAGGAAGAGAAAATTAACAATTCATCATCATCAACACTCAGTTGAAGTCCCGCCAAGACGTAAGATTTAGGAAGGTCCGAAAATGCACAACCTTACCTCTATGTAATAAAGAGGTTGTTTCGGAAGATAGTTAACAATTCTCAAAACATAATATTTAGTTAAATGAATCACTAATAAAGACCTAAATTTAAGAAAAACTTACGTTTTAGCGATTGATCGATGTAATGAGCATAGGCAACATCAACAACTACTCAATAAAAGTTAACATAAGGTTTGAAGAAGTCCTACAATATACACCCATAACTAATAAAAAAACTATTTTTGATAAACTCGCATGATAAATATATATGTATGTATGTACGCATGTACGCATGTATGCATATATAATAATAATAATAATAATAATAAGATTTAATAGGCATAGGCATGAATCCAAAAACAAATTGCCAAAGTCTTTGATTGAGACAAATTTGGTGAAACCAAAATCAAATCAACCTGTCCAATTCACTTAGCATCAATTTCTCGAATTCCTAGGGCTATTATTGGAGAACTAATCACTGGGTTTCTCTGATTTAAATCGGCACTACATAATAATAATATACCAAATAGGTGTTAAATTTGACTCTTCTTGTTCAAGGTCAGTAATTACTTTTGGTATTTTGTAACATGGCTGTTGTATGAGGGGACAGATCTCACAATATTATATTATAAAAATAAGCAATTATTTTTAAAACATAATAATTAAAAGAAAAAATTAAACTATAACCTTATAAATAATTTAAAGCTAATTATAAAACTTACTTATGTTTCGATTTTTTAAATTAAAAATAAACAAAGTTTGTATACCAAAATATATTTTAAAAATTTAATCACCAACTATTCAAATTTCTAGAATATCATAATATAATTACAATACAAAATCAAAAACAAGAGTTTCTTTTCGTTTGCAAATAAAATGATTAAATAAATATTTATAATACTATAATCAGCAATCTTTCACTTAATTTTTCATTTAATATTAAATTATTTATATCACATACATGAATATATAGTATTTGTATATACTTAAGTAGGATATGCATCTTCTTTTGGCTTCCTTTAGAGGAATCCCTAGAAAAGCACTGACTTCGCTCCTGTTGCTACGGTTAAAGTTTGATTTAGGCCAAAAAGGGTCAGTTCAGTTGGTGACAGACGAGAGAAAGCTTCACGAGCTTTGGGTGTTTGTCAAAATAAGGCCTTTCGAGAGGGCAACAGATGCGCTGACTGGCTTACGACCTATGCTGACCAGTTTGATGTCGGACTCATACGTTTCGATACCACACCTTCTGGGTGCCTTCCTCTTCTTCTTGAGGATATGTCTGGGACTCGATTCTCGCGACTCGCTTTGTAATTTGTGTTCTATTTTTCCTTTATAAAAAAAATATATATAAGCCCTTTCGTTTCAGTACAAAGTTTTAGGGGGTGGTTGGTTCGTAAAGGAGAATGACAATAGGAATGAGAATAAATATAGTGAGAAATTAATATAGTTAATAAATGAATTATATTGTAATTAATTAAATTAATTAATTATAATATTTTAATTAATGAATGAATTATATTTTGATTAATTATATTGTTGAATTAATTATAATGTAATTTATTAATTAATAATATTATTTTAATTAATTATATTATAATTAATTAGT
>JAOTAY010000189.1:30646921-30679455 GCA_025629805.1 Erythroxylum baracoense
TTAATTAATTAATTATATTTAAATTAATTATTAATAATATTTTAATTAATTATATTGTAATTAATCAATTAATTACATTATTTTAATTAATGAATAATTATATTTTAATTAGTTATATAATAATTAATTAATTAATTATTATATTGTAATTAATTACATGTTAGTTAATTAATTACAATATTTTAGTTAATAAATGAATTATATTTTAACGAATTATATTGTAATTAATTATAATATTTTAATTAATGAATGAATTATATTTTGATTAATTATATTGTTTAATTAATTATAATATAATTTATTAATTAATAATATTATTTTAATTAATAATATTATAATTAATTAATTGTATTTAATTAATTAGTATTAAAAATATTTTTTAAAAAAGAATTGGGCACTTTGAAAATAATGATACCCATTCCTCTAGATTATGAGAGGAATAGAGTATTACCCAAAAATGGGTAATCAAAGTAAGAACTCTATGATCATACTCCCTTATCAAACTCAATCTTTTATTTCATACCCATTCTTCTTTTTCATACCCACTAAACAAACATACCCTTAAGCTTTTAGCTCAAACACAGTTTTCTATGCCCAGCCCATATCTCTTTCAATCTTGCACTCAACAGGTAGAATCGCCACTCCAAGCACCTCTATACCCCAGCCTAATAGAGTGGTGAAGTGGTAAATTACGGTATAATTTTACTTAGTTTTTCAAAAAAGGGGTCCTATACTTAGTGCGTACAAGGAGCCATCATATTGGATGAAACTCCCACATTGCTACTAGCGAGACTCAACCTGAAACCTTGCACTCAACAAACTCTCTTTCATTCTAGGTTAATAGGATGTTACAACCCTGTTCTCTTTAATCTTTAATTTGATGCACATATTTATATTAACCCCACATAAATGTGTGTGTTGAAATAGTTAATTGGATCCCTTTCAATCTCTACCTTCTTCGATTTAAGATATATAGCTTGTTTTGGGATGCTGACTCTGACCTATACTACACAACAATTATCAGCCAGGAAACTAAGCAAGCAGTAGCTCCAAGTACGTCATGATCAAATTACACAACTTTACGAGCTCCACCCACTGTACAACAAAAACTTGCAGACATTTTAACTCTTCCTTCAAGTTAGAGAAAACACCAAATAAAAAGAAAAAAAAAAGAACATAACGTTTGGAAGCTAACACAATTCTTGGAATTTAGTACTTTTCAAATGCTAAGAAGATCAGGGGGTGGGGATTGAGGTGGTGGTGGTGGTGGTTGTTGTTGGTGGTGATGGTGTTCTTTAGTTGCTGCATTTGGAGAGTCTAAAGAAGAGGATGATTGAGGTGCGGACTCTGTAATGGTTGAGTCTCTGTCTCCTTGCTTTGAGCTTGGAGGCTTTGGAAGCTCTGTCAGGATTTGGACCACTTCTCGCATTGTAGGACGCTCCACAGCCTGCTCTTCCACACACAACATTGCAACATAGAACACACGCATCACTTCGTGTAAGGGAACTGATGGAAGTCTGGAGTCTAGGACTTGCAGAACTCCTTCCTTTTTCGAATCTGTAATTTTCTTCACCCATTGGACTATATCCACTCCATCCCCAAACTCCCCAACCGGTTTCTTTCCGGTTATTAGTTCCAGGAGAACCACACCGAAGCTATATACATCGCTCTTTTCATCAACCTTGAGAGTATAAGCATATTCTGCAAATAGGGTCATTTGATTGATCAATCAGAAATCAGAACATGTAAACTGTATGGTAAGTTCACTAAGATTCAGCAGATAAAACAAACTAGCAAAGGATGGGAATGGAGGGTATGATACATAAAAATAACGGATAAGATAAAAAAAAGAGGGTGTTCCCTTAAGTGGGTGACAGCGAAAATCATTTGGATCTTGTACTTTCAAAGCTGACTGACACCTAATTCAATGCCAAACTCTAAAAGTGACCGAAAGGTGAAAACAACTTCTAACGAAAGTAAAAACCAAAAACAACCAAAGTAGACTGAAACTTTGAATCCTAACATGAATCGAAGTTCATGCAGGGAATTCAGGTCGGTTCCAAAGATTAAGAACATACCTGGAGCTATATATCCATACGATCCGGCTATAGCAGACATGCACTCCGATGTACCAGAGTCTTGCAAGAACTTGGCAAGGCCAAAGTCAGCAACATGAGCTTCATAATCGCAGTCAAGTAGGATGTTGTTTGATTTCACATCACGGTGAACAATCAACGGCGAGCAATCGTGATGTAGGTAACAAAGACCCTTGGCAGCTTCAACAGCAATCTTATACCTTATGTCCCAGTGTAGATGACCTCCTTTCTTGCCATGAAGAACCTCCCCTAAGCTACCATTAGGCATGTACTCATAGACCAAGAGATTAGTCTCATGATTAGAACAGAAACCCAATAATCTCACAATGTGTCGGTGCCTGATTCTCCCCAATGTTTGTATCTCGGCGTTAAATCCATGATCGTGAGAAGACCCTCTGCTCATCGCCGGCAGCCTTTTGACGGCAACTTGATCACCATTTGGCATAGCACCTTTGTAAACAATCCCAGCACCTCCTTTTCCAATTATATTATCTTCTTTCAAGCAATCCAGAACATCATCAACAGTAAAATCCAAGCGTTGGAAGGCAGTCAATTTCCAAGCTCGAGACTCGTTAGCTTTCTTAAGTGACCGTGCCTTAAGTACGGCTGCAACAGCAAACGCAATGGAGCAAACAAGGAGGCCAATAACAAGCAATAGCTTCAAAGAAGCAGAGAGTGGACCTTTAGAATGTGATTGGTGCGTTCCATTTACAAACCCTTCTTTGCATTGACCCAAATAGGGACCGCAAAGATCAGGATTACCCAAAAACGAAGTATAATTGAAGTAACTAAACTGACCAGTACCAGGAACCAAACCAGAAAGATTATTGTAAGAGAAATCAACAGAAGTTAAGCTTTGCATAGTGGCTATAGACGAGGGAATGTTTCCAACAAGATGGTTTCTTGACAGATTGAGATAATTCAAGATCCTCATACCGGTAATTTCAGTAGGAATCTCACCGGAAAGGTCATTCCTACTAAGATCAACAAAGGTTAACAGCTTGCACTGGCTAATCTCCGGCGCAATAGGACCCGAAAACTTGTTGTGGCTGAAGTCCATTTTTGAAAGTTGTTGTAATCTTCCAATCTCGGCTGGTATTCGGCCAGTGAACTTGTTCCCATCGAGCAACAATGTTTGAACTCCGGTGAAATTGCCGATGTTAGGAGGCAATGACCCATATAGCTGATTATTGGAAAGAGTTATCTGACCGAGTTCCATTGCAACAGTATGAGCTACAGGGAATTCTCCGGCAAGAAGATTGCCCTGCAGCTCAACTTGGGTCAATTTCGGTAACCCGAAAAGCCCTTTCGGTATCGACCCGTTGAGAAAATTCTCTCCCATTCGAATCCGGTTCAAGGACTCGCATTTACCAAGTGACTCCGGTATCGGACCAAACAAGAAGTTGCTAAGAGTAATCAATGTCTGTAATCGATTGCCAAAGCACAAATTAGGAGGCAAAGTTCCAGTTAGCTTGTTTGATGAGAGATCTAAGATCTCAAGATTACCATTTGTACCCAACCCTTGTGGAATACTTCCAGTGAAGTTGTTGTCCCACAACTGCAACACCTGAAGCTCCGGCAAGTCACCGATGAACTCAGGAATCGCTCCGTGAAGTTTGTTTCTGAAAAGATTCAACAAAGTTAAGTTCTTTAGCCGAGCAAAGCTAGTCGGAATCTCCCCTGTAAGCATGTTGTTCGACAAATCCATGGACTTTAAGCTGTTCAAGTCACCAAGCTCCGGAGTTAACGAACCAGAAAGAGAATTCACTTGAAGAAACAAAGTGTCAAGCTTCTGCAACTTCCCAATCTCCGGCGGTATCTCTCCGGTTAACCCACAATTTGCAGCGTCGACTCGCACCAACTCCGACAAGTTCCCGATCTCCGGAGGCAACCCACCTTCGTAGGTGTTGAAATACCCAATATAGAGTTGCTGCAACTTCTTCAAGTTACCGATTTCCGGCGGAATACGGCCTACCAACGCGTTACCAGAAACAGCTAAATATTCTAGAAATTCCCATTTACCATACTCCGGTGGGATTACACCGGCAAAAAAGTTCCCTCCGAGATGCAAATGACGGAGACTGGACATTTCGGTGACAGTTAACGGCAAGTCCCCTGTCATATTGTTGTTATACAGGTCCAACACCTGCAGTTTCTTGAGCGCAGAGAGCTCAGTAGGAAACGAACCATTGAACACGTTGTTTGAGAGATTAAGCACGCGAATACCAGAAACGGCAGAGAGCTGAGGAGGGATAGGACCAGAGAACTGGTTGGAACCCAGAGAGAGGTTTTGAAGATAACGGAGGTGAGCCACGTCGACGGAAAGAGTGCCGTAGAGTTTTAAACCGGTGAGGTTGAGTGAGGTCACGTGAAGAGCTGAAGGGTCGCACGTGACTCCGGTCCAGGAGCAAAAGGAAGTGGACGAGTTCCAGGAGGCTAGCACCGACTGAGGGTCGTCGGAAATGGATGATTTTACAGAGAGGAGGGCTTCGAACTCCGACACGGTGCGTGCGTCGGAGGAATGGAGGTGCAGCAGTAGGAGAAGGAGGAGTAGCCGCATTTTCTTTTCGCGGGTCAGACGGGGCCGTTGAGTGGCGGAGGAAGGGAGTGAGTGTGGAGAAGAAGGCGTAACTGCGAAGTGCGGTGAAGTTTAGAGATTTAAATACTTGTAATAGTATGGTTTCATTTATTGTCGTTTTGTACTCTTATTGTTTCATAAATAGTGGAGGCAAATCCATATGGAGTTCTTATTCTCAAAATTGGTCAAACAAGGGAAGGGATATGAAGGAAAGTAGAACAATCAATCTTTTCCTCTATTATTGGTTGATTCTCTATTAATTTTCAAAAAGGTATGCTGTCTAATAATCCAATCATCTAAATAGTATTGGTAATAGATCAAATCAAATTTAGATTCTGTAAAGCTTTAAATTTGAATAATTTTGAACTTAGTTTAAGATTTATTATTTAAATTTAATCTAATTTAATTTAATTTATCAACCAAAAAATTGATTAAAAATTTAAATTTTAGGTCAAATAATTGTATCCATTTTTTCATTTAATTTTTATTTAAATTTGTTTAATGAGTTATCATGAATGCCCTCGAAGGTTGTGGCCAGATGGTTGAGAACGAGACTTGACATGCGCTAAGTCTCCGGCTCGATTCTCTACTGTATTGCTACAGTTCTCGTAAGAGCTTAGGATAGTCAGGAATTTTATCTGCTGGGGTGTTATTCGTTGGGCCTTCCATTGAAGGCGTTACTCGTTGGACCCTCTTGTTGAAGGTGTTACTCGCTGAGTCCTCCCATTGCACGAGAGGTGTCGCTTGCTGGGCTCCCCAAAAAGAGTTTCCCCCGTATTCCAAAAAAAACAGTTATCATAAACATATAATTTATGAACCTAAATTTTATTCAACAACACCTACTATTTAGTAAAAATCGAGCTGAAATATAAGATTTAAAGAAGTTTTATAACACACAATCTTATTTTTAATTAGTAAAAAAGTTGTACTAATTCATGCAATGACACATTAAATGGATTCATATTGAGGTGGAATAAAAATTTGGCGCGGATAATTTAAAGTATGATTATATCACCGGGCTACCTCTAAACTAATTTAGGTTTATAACCAATCAAAGGATGCCAAAAACGAGAGGACTTTGAAGATGTGTTGGCACAAGGCAAGTAGGCTCTAGTTTGTCCTACGTAGTTTGATTTCATCATTGTAGCTTTACTATTACAGATATAGAGACATGCTTACTTCTAAAGACTTCATCATTAAAGAGACCAATTAGGATAATTATATACACATCAAGGAAAGGGATCTGAAGATGGTTCTTTAATTATTTAGGATAACGCGTGTCTAAGACTCAGAACATTTACTTTACATTTGACCGTACCACCATCCCTAAGATTTGTAAATGAAAAACGTCTTTGGTTCAATATAAGGAAGTTCTATGCTGTTTCTAATTATTATTTACTCTTATATTATTCTATTATTTAACTTTTGTTAACTTTTAAAATATTTATATAAAACAATACATTATAAAATTTTCTACTATCTTATTTTAAACAAAAAATCCCTTTTACTTATTTTTTGATCATTACTTATTTCATATTTTATTTACTAAGCATTAATAATAATTATATTTTTTCCTTTTTGTAGGTCATTTGGAAACAACTTTTTATTAAACTTGGCCTGATCTAGTCCAACTCGACCCAACCCAAGCCTCAAGTCCCATTTTTCTGGCCTCAATCGGATCTCGTGTTAGGTAGGGCCTGAGACAAAACGACATCGTTTTGATTTTGTTAAAAAAAGTTTGGCCGCGTTAACTTAGAGCCCAGTGGGGTCCGAGCCTGGGCGCGGATCTCCCTTGGCTCGTTGAGCCCTGCCAAACCCGATCCCTTACTATCTATACTCTTTATTAATTAGAGATAAAGCTGCGTATTATCATACTTCTTTAAACTTGCGTGTTAGCAAAATTAATACTAAATATTGTTGTTTTATTTTAAGCAAAAAGTTACTAAAATATGATAGAGTAAATAATAATATGAAAATATCAAATTAAAATAACCCTTTAATCTTTTTTCTTTTTTCTCCTTTTTTTTCCCATTATTACACAAAAAGTATCTAATTCACGGACATGGTTTTCTTTTGTTTTTTTAGTGTTCGTACTTCAAACTTTCTTAATAATTTTTATCTAGTAAAAGAATAAAAGAATAAATATTAATGGTTTGCACTTTGCAGACTTCCTGTCGCCTTTTCATTGTTTGCAACAATTATTCTGACATCTTTGTCCGTATAATAATTTATATTTTTTCAATAATTGTACGAAATACATTTATATTTATATATTCGAAATACATCTTTCTTAACACTGTTATGATGATGGTTTGATTTCGATGACACAATCCAATGAACCTGCAAGAAGACAAATCTTAGTGAACAATCCCACATCATTCTTCTCGTTGCCTTACTCATCCTATAGTTAACAACCAAACTCTTTATAGATTTGTGGCTAATTATGCGAATGGTGGCACATCAAACTTAGCCTTGGATCCTTTGGAAGAGGGTAATCTTCTTTTGTGCGGCAAAATTTCAAAATCGAAAAAGATGTAAGGAAAAACAAAAATTGAGAAGTAAATAGTTGGTAGAGTTGATGTTATGGTCAAAGATGCTACCTATCTTTTGAAGATAGAATGTACCTTTTTTCATTTAAATATCTTTCTTATTTTTTCAAAAAAAAATCCTACATTTGGGTTTTTGAATGTCATATACTCTTAAAAACGTGAAAAATACACCAAAATTTAGAAGTACGTGACGTACTAGTTAAACAGACCTTATCGAAGACCAAAGACCAACAAAGATCAACTGTAGTTTAAATTTTAGGTATATTGGTCGAGTACACTAACTCTTTCTCTCTGTTGGCACCAAAACTCAAGGATTGTTTCTTAAAAACCTTAAACTGACTAATTTTAATTTAATAACTAACCCTTTTAAAACTCATATAATTCAAATCAAAACGTTGTTTTTGCTGATATGGTTAATAGATATAAATATATGTAGTATTTAGTAAATATCCCACGTCAACGAAAATAATCTTTTAACTTAATTTATCCAATTTAAAAGATTTATTACTAAATTAAAAAATTTTAAAAGTTTAATATTAAATTAAATTTTTTTAAATTAAACATTATTTAATTTATTATCCCTTTAATAGTATCTATAATTTTAAAGTGCAAGGGATTTCGATGCTCCATCCCTTACCATGCAATGAGGAAAAATATAATAATTATTTTAAAATTAATTTAAATAAATTAGTTCTTTTGTAAAAAAAAAAAGAACTTAAAAGGTAATTAAAAAAAGGGAACGTAAAGCAAAATGATTTACAATTATTTGAAGGTAATAATAGTTTTGGTGATAATGAAACGTGTCAAAGACAAGACACGAGATCGACGTTTCTTAATATTTCCTTTTACGAATTTGCCCTCCACCTGTAGTCAAAATCACGTTGTTTATGTTCTGACTTCTGAGATCAGACCGCAAACGAAATTCTGAATCAGAAAAGCCTGACAGTGTGTCAGGTGGGCGCGAGGAAGGGACATCGGTCCATATGTGGTCCGCAACGGAAAATGACCGAAAAGTCCTTCCACGGCAAAGAAAGCGACGTTGGTACTGAAACTGCCAGGTTGACTATATTGCCCTTCACCTTAGAAGAATCTCTTCAATGTGGTTGGAAGGGCGTTGTGGTAATTTAGTCACTGCAGGGCAGCATTTGGCCTGCGTCGATCAAAGATTGAATGCCAATGATTTGGGATGTGTAACCTTGGAATCTAAAATTAACATACTGCTGCTGATTTTGAGAACACAAACATTTATTAACCATCAAAAGGATTGTAGATTTAGTACAATTTTTATTAAATGGGAACTGATATAATGCTTAGCTCAATTTCCAAATTCTGTTTAGCATTTATATTTTGACCAAAATTCCAGTTTTCATTATATAATATTTATTAATTATATATTTTAAATAGATTAATAATTAATTAATAACAGCAACAATAATTCAGTAATTCAGTGAAAGATTTATTAATATACAAGGTCCGGAGAGATCTAACAATACACAATTTTATTTTTAATTAATTATGAGGCTAATAATTGATTAATAATAAAACTAAAATTAAAATCACTTGTATTTTTTAATAGGAGATTTTAAGTGTATCATTAGAAATTTTTATTTCTTTGAATTTTTTTATTTTTATGCAATTATTTGTTTATATTTTTACTTTTATTTTCTTCAAATTTTTTTCAAAATTTTTTTCTTAAATCTATATAAAAAATACCTCTTTATAAAATAGAGATAAATTATATATTTTTAAATCTTTCTGAACCTCGCATCTTAGTGAAATTTCTAATGTTATTATTAAAAAATTTCGGCAAAAATACATTTAATCCCCATGTGTGTTTTACCTCTTGGAACATTATGCCCCCTCTATTTTAAAAATAAATTTATTACCTCATTTGACCACCAATTAAAGGAATTTAAAATTCAAAAAAACTTTTTTATCTATTTCTTTTTATTGTTATCTCCGTTCTACTGTCAATACCTAAAAAATTGTGAGATGCCAAAACTACTATGGTTTTTTTAATTTTGTTTTATAAATAAATTTTCATTTTTTAAATTTTCCATAAATTAACGGTCATAATTGTGAAGACAATAATATTTTTAGTATTTTTTAATTATTGACGATCAAAATGTAATTCATGCTTCAAATAATTTTTATTTTTAAAATAGAGGGCATAATAAAATAAAGCAAAAAATAAAGAATTTAATGTATTTTAGTCAACAAAAGACTAAAAGGGTTTTTTTATCTAAAAATGCATGTACCGTTATAGTGATGTCATCATAATATAGGAAGAACCTGCAGCTACTATTATTTAGATGTGCACTGAGTAAACCTCTAAATTAAATATTGATACAATAGCCTGTAAATCATGTCAACCGGATATTCTGTACTAGGCAAGTTTTATACGACAGGCTTGATCAAGAGGGCGTAGGCAAGAAGATTCGAACACAAAACCTTTTGATCTTATACCTCCGATTTCATCAACTTGACCACTCCTAAGAAGTGGAGGGCATAACATACCAATTAATAAAACACAGAGGCGTCAAATGTATTATGTATTTTAGCGTGTATTATGTATTTTAGCCAACAATTTTAAGGAAATTAATCTAGGGATTGAAACTTGCAATTGATTAATAGTAGTATCTAAAGTTAAAACCACTCATATTGTTCAACACGAGATTTTAAGTATATGTTTAGCAAAAATTAAGGAGTCAATCTCGGCATTGGAACTTAGAACATCTAATACTAATACTAGCGGCTATTCTTTGAAAGTGCAACCTAAAATGCAACATCTATGATTTTCTACTACTTTTGACTAATTGGGAATCATTTAGGACCGGGGGTGGGTGGAACCGCAGAAGGGTAGATAGGGCAAGTGCTGGAAGGCCTTATCTTCAACTTTCAAACATTTATCGCTTAGACCTAGAAAAATGCCCGAGGCCTCATCAGGTATAAGTGTAGAACAGCACAGAGATCGAAGAATTTTTCATTCCGTAAGCCACGTTGTTGTATATTTTTCTTACCAAAAACTTTAATCCAAGTCTTGGATATTGCTCTTCTTGTCCCTATACCTATATCTGTACGAGTCTATGAGATAGACAAATTATTTCTTTTCCGATTTAAAATTGATATATCAAGTTTAATTTGAGTAAGTTTAAGTTTAGATTTGTTTAATTATAAATATCAAATTAATATGATTTAAAATTAATGGATCAAAATAATACAAAATTAATTAATTAAATTGAGTTTAATCAAATTTAAATATTAATTCGTATTTATTTTTTAATTTAAACTCTCTTAAATCCATTTTCAATCATTTTTGTCACCGATTAAATCATACATTTTTTTACCATCTCGAGTTTTTGAGTTAGACTTTGAGCCAAACTCGAGTTTTTTTTAAATTAGGTTTTCGGTTAGAACAACCCAATCCTAACTTGAAATATCAAAATTTCAAATAAAACCATATTATTTTGAATAAAGTGACATTATTTTAAAAATTTTAAAAATAAAAATATATATAATTAAAATCAAACTTGAGGCTCAAATTTTAAAATCTAATTAAGCTTCGAATTAAACATAGGTCCAAAATAAACCGATCTAACTCCTATCGAGTCTAATTTAGATCTATATTTATTTTTTTGAAAAAAATTTAAACACCATTCAATCTATTATCAACCCTTTTCATCTCTTTCCCAATCTTTTGAAACACGCACCCATTAGGCCATAATATGACTAGCATGAACTAAAATTATTTTGATAGACCAACACCAACTTGCTCATGTGCACGATTCTTCACTTTCCTTCCGGTTTACAAGGAAACAGGGTGTGGCAAAGATTTTTCATTGGCACGTCTTGTCTGCCCCCAATTTAGCCATGCAAGAAAAGTAGTAGTTCAAGCTCCATTGCCTTAAGAGCTAGCTCATGTAAAGACACAAGTTCACCGATTCAAAGTTAAGTTATATTTAAAATATGTAAATATATAAATAACTTATTTACTATTTATACCAATTATTTATGACAATTAAAAAATTAATGAATTCATAAATTACAATAAAATAATTAATATTAAATTAGTATATCAAATTAATCAATATTAATTACTTGTAAAATAAAAAGAAAAAAATAAAAATTTGAATTAAAATAAAATTTATTTTTACAATAAAATCTCTCAAAATTACAAACAAAATTTTTTATTCCTCTTAAATCATAAAATTCATATTTAGCTGCTCGCAGTTTTTTTTACGCTAAAATAGAAAAAAAGAATTGAGAAAAATTGGTTCTCCCTTTTTTGAAAATAGTACAGTAGAAATATTAATCGAAACAAATTAAATTCTCTATACAAAACATATAAAAATTAAAATTTCTCATTAAGTAAACTTTTTACAATAAATCGTGTCACCTTTATCTTATTAATAATTTGAGATTTTTTACTTTATCTTTAAAAAATTTGTAGTTTGATAAATTATACTCTAATTAGATGTTTTTAATCCAGTTAGTCAAATCTATATTTATAATAAAATAAATATCAAATTTATCAATTAAATATTAAAATTAACCCAAAACAAATATCTAATCACATTTTACCAATACACAAGTTCATAAAATGAAAATTAATGTAATTAGGCTACGTCTAAAACCTCTGGGCGTAGGTGAGTTGGTCAGGGGCTCTCTTGGCTTAAGTGAAGTCGTAGGATAAACCTCCCTCATATATGCAGCCGTTTAAAATTTGAGGCCAGAGTTTTGCCTCCCGCAAAAAACCTATCCAATTCGAGCGAGGATTAGTCTGAGGGTGAATAGCTTAAAGATGTTGAACTCCAACATTAGGAGCTCCCACCCTCCGTGCCTTCAAAATTGGTGGAGAATATAAATCGTGGGATGTATCTCAACTGACCAAGAACTTGCGCTTACCCACTAATTTAGGAATCTAAGCTTCAAGTCAAATATATGAGCGAAAAGGTGTTAGGTTACGGCATCAGTCCGTCTGTTCTAAAGAATGGAATAAGCTCATAATCATTTTTTAATTATACCAATTAATTTGTTGGGACCGATGAATTTGCTTTTTTAAAATATATTTTAAACACCTTATCGCATGGCTTGTTATGCTTTAGGTTATGGCTTTCGTATTCAAGATAATTAATTATTATCAAGTTATTAAATTAATAATAGTATTTTTCTATATTTTTAATTTATTATTATTAGTTAACTGACCATGATTAGACTACATCTCTTTGTATTACCTCATTATATGTACTATGATTCTCTTCACATTTGTTCGGAGACAAGAGTATGAAAAGGTGATTCAGTTAAACCAAAACTAGTTTTGTAATTGCAATCATAGACCATAATCACCATAAACCTCTAATTTGAGCCCCATACTCTCATAATAATACTAATACTTAACAGTAATACTAATACATTATTGGAACTTTGTCTCTATAAAGTATAAACAATATGAGAATGATGTCATAGATTCTCTTTACAATCAAAAGCTTCTTCATATATAACAAATTGGTGACTGTCGCTAAGTTTTTAAAATGGCAACGACACTGACTTGCCAGACCGAAACTGTAGTTTCTCAGACAGATAAGCTTGTAAGGCATCAGTGTTTGCAATAATCTGTACAGAATGGTAGTAACTATTGGCCGACATTAGTATATTTTGTTTGGTCTGAAGACTCAGACAAGGGAACTCCAACTGCCCAACTCGGTGGCCTTACAACTCTATCTTCGGGTTGCAATGACAAAATTGGCCCTATTCGACTCGGGATAGTAGTTGGACCTAAGTTCGATCCGATCCAACTCGAATTTAAGGATTTAGATTCAGATTGATTAGGTTGGAATATTAAATGTGGACTTCACTTTCTTACTTTAGATAGACAAAAATGAGATTGCAATATGGTGATTGTAGTGATCGTAATTTGTTGTAGTGTCGGAGTGATTCAGAATTGATTTACAGTTCGCAATTTAGAAACCTTGCTTTAGAGGTAAGGGGACGAGCTACATAGAAATGGAAGTTTCTATAAAATCTAATACCCTGTCGAGTCCACTAAATTCAATCTAAAGCCCAAACGAGAAGCAGGCTTTGAACAAAGAACGGCTTGAACATGCATACCATGGGGCAAAGTACGGCGTCGTATTTACTGCAAGATGAGAATGAGCTTACAAGATAGGATCTATATGGATCTCCATATACAACAAGGGTAGTCCTGAAACAGGTAGAAAGGGTTGTTTCTGGGTGGAATAGAAACAAATTCACAAGGAATAAAGTCTCATCTTAGAGGAGGAAGAATTGTACTGGTTTCAGAGACCTGAGGAAGACTGGATTGAGTCGGGTGATAGAAATACAAAATTCTTCCACCTTGCAACTATTATCTGCAGAAGCATAACTCAATCAAATCACTCCAAAAGAACGGGATTATACTAGAATGTGGCCTTCTTAAACAAGAAATACAAGAGCACTTCAAACAACTTTATAAAGTGGAGCAGACTAATGTGAATTCTAGCTGTATGTCGAGATTTGCCTAGCTCGGTAGCTCCCGCAAGAGAGCATTTTGCGATTATCTAACTTAGTTACGGAGGAAAAAGTGTTAAGTGTAGTCAAAAGCATGAGGTCGTTGAAGTCCTCAGGGTCGGACTGCTTGAATCCCATTTTCTACCAGAAAAATTGGGAAGTGGTAGGGGTGTAGAACGGTAAAGATGGTGGAATCAGCTTTTGAAATCGGGTCATTTCTAAGCCTCTTAAACTACACTTTAATTGCGTTAATTCCCAAGATTTACCAACCAATGATGATCAGAGATCTGAGGCCTATCAATGTTGCTGTCAAAATTATCTCTAAGGTGATGGTGAGCAGAATCAAAACTTCCCTAAGTCAATTTGCAAATTGAAAGGTAAAAGATATATCTCTGGCCAGGAGAGAGACCATTATTAAATCAACCCTTTCAACTATTAATCTGTGATAAGCTGGATCAAGAAATGCACCAATTTCTATAGGGAGGTAGCAAGACAAACAGAAAATTGCACCTGATTCCCTGGAGAACAGTATGCAGGCAAGAAAGGGAAGGAGGTTTAGGATTTAGGAGCACAACCATTATGATCCAAGCCTTCGTCATGAAGTTAGCTTGTTTAGCTGTACATGTAGCTGTACATATCCTGCATATCTTTTGTTGTATATAGTATATTTGACTAACTTATTCTTTCCATGTCCATAGCACAACTTCAGGCTTAGTTTTAGCTTTTACCGTTGCAACAAGTTGTATATATAAAGTAGAACAACCTTACCCATTTTATTATGGTATCAGAGCGATTTTAAACTTTTGTTCCACTCTCTGCAGCTAATCTACTGTCCTCTTATAACAACTCTTATTCTTCGGTTATTGTCCTTATAGCAGCTCTTGTCCTTCAGCTATTGCTTTGATCTTGTTTTCGTTTTTTTCTTTTCTTTTCCAGCTACGATACAATGTCTTGCACTTCACACTAATCACTCAATTGCCCGGTCCATCTATTTACCGAGAAAAACTCGTTTCCTTGTCGTCATTCAAACCCAAATAGCTTAGTTTTACCACCAAATCAGGCCCCGACTTCTTCAATCTTTGGCAATATAGATTCTTCATTCTGCAGAGAAAGTATTTGTGGACCTCGAGATAGTGTTGTCATCCATTCTCCTCCGTCTCGCTTCATCATCCATCTGGTTTTTTTTTAATTTTTTATAACAGACTAGCCTCTTGAATTATTTCTCCATCTCAACAATGAACAATTCAGAAAGTTCTATCATCAACAGTGTTAACACCGACGTATCCGTTACTACCGAACTTGATCCATCCTCACCATACTACATACATCACTCTGACAATCCAGGAGCTAATGTTGGTTACCCAGCAATTGAATGGGGATAATTATCCCACCTGGTGTAGAGCAACCACTATGGCTTTAGAAGCAAAGAATAAACTCGGGTTTGTCAATGGCACAATTAGCAAACTACCTGCCAACTCTCATCTCTTTTCCCATTGGAATCGCTGCAACAACGTGATACTTTCTTGGATTCTCAATGCCGTAATCAGAGAAATAGCTAACAGTGTCATCTATATGAAGACTGCCCATGAAGTTTGGATTGATCTCCATGAAAGATTTTCACAAGAAAATGCTCCACGAATATTTGAAATGTAAAGAACCATAGCCAATCATGTGCAAAAGAATACTCCATCGCCACATATTACACTACTCTTTAAGGGCTTATGGGATGAACTCTCAACTTACAACAGTTATCCATCTTGCACTTTTGGCAGCATACACGAGATTAATAATCTCCAACAAAGATACCGCTTGATTCAATTTCTTATGGATCTTAACGAATCTTATAATGCTGTTAGGAGTCAAACACTCCTCATGAATCCATTACCTAACATTTCCAAAGCTTACTCTCTCTTATCGCAGGAAGACAGACAACGGTATATTTTCACAACAAATTTAGTCAATCATCAAGAACAATCTGCTCTAGCCGCCTTCCACAATCAACAAAGCAAAACACGCGGTAAGCCAAAATATCACTACGATTATTGTGGACTTGATGGCCATTCAGAATCAAGATGGCGAAATGCAATGAACGCTGAACTTGATGCATTAGAAAATGCTAACACTTGGTCTTTAATTCCCTTAACATCTCATCAAAAACCAATCAGCTGCAAATGGGTCTACAAGATAAAGCGACATTATGATAGAATCATTGAATGCTATAAAGTGCCATTAGTTGTAAAAGGATACACCTAAACTGAAGGCATCAATTACCACGAAACTTTTGCCCCTTGTCGCTAAATTAGTAACTGTTCGAATCTTGTAGCCGTTGCTGCCATAAAGAATTGGCCATTACATTAGTTTGACGTACAAAATGACTTTTTACACGGTGATTTACATGAGGATGTCTATATGCTCTTACCACCCGACCATCCTAGAAAGAGAAAGATCTAGTTTGCAAACTCAACGAATCCCTCTATGGCTTAAAGCAAGTATCTTGCAACTGGTTTGCAAAATTCTCTTATGCATTATTATCTATTGGTTTTACCCAATCTCATGCTGATCATTCCCTTTTTTATCTTACGAAATGGTTCTTTATGCATTTTTATTTTGGTCTATGTTGATGATATTATAATTACAAGTAATCATTATCAAGCTATTCTTAATGTTAAGAATTTCCTTTCTGGTAAGTTCCGTGTCAAAGATTTAGGACCTATCAAGTATTTTCTTGGGATTGAAGTCTCCCGCTCACCTGAAGGAATTTATCTAAGCCAACGAAAATATGTCCTAGATCTACTTCATGACATTGGTCTTACTGGTTCTCTCATAGTTGAAACTCCCATAGAGCAACACCTCAAACTTGATAACAACAATGGTGCCTTGCTTACTGATCCTTCTCTCTATCGACGACTTGTTGGTCGACTTATTTATCTCACTATTACAAGACCAGACATCACTTTCACTGTCAATATTCTAAGTCAATTCATGCACCAACCTCACAAGCTTCACCTTAATGTTGCTCATCGATTATTACAATATTTAAAGAAAAGTCCAGGCCAAGGGACTTTATTATCGTCCAAAAGGTCATTACAACTATCAACTTACAGTAATTCAAATTGGGCTAGTTGTCCAATGATGAGGTGTTCCACTACAGACTTTTGTATTTTTCTCGAGTCTAGTCCGATCTTATGGAGAAGTAAAAAGTAGTCTATTGTTTCTCACTCATCTGCTGAAGCTAAATATTGCTCTATAGCTATGACCACTCGTGAAATTGTATAGCTTAACACATTGCTTCAAGATCTTGGTCTTACTTCCCTTACTCCTACCATTCTTTACTGCGATAACCAAGTTGCTCGGCACATTGCTGCTAACCCCATCTTCCACGAACGGACAAAACATATTAAAATAGATTGCCACATCATTCGTGAGAAACTTCAACAAGGGATCATCCAACTTCATCCTATCTTAACTCATGATCAAGTTGCCGATATTCTTACTAAATCCTTAAGCAAAGATCAGTTTTCCAAATTACAAAACAAGCTGGGCATTTTAAATCTACATGCTCTAGCTTGAGGGGGGAGTATTAGCTGTACATGTAACTGCACATATCTTGTATATCTTTTGTTATATAGTATATTTGACTAACTTATTCTTTCCATGTCCATAGCACAACTTCATGCTTAGTTTTAGCTTTTACCGTTGCAACAAGTTGTATAAATTTGGGTTTTGTGAATAAGAAAAGTAGAACAACCTTACCCATTTTAATAGCTTGTAGTCTTCTAAAATTGGACAACAGCAGGTGGAAATAGGTTTTGTTTTACAAGTATGTTGGCAAAGGCAACTTCCTAAATTGTTCTACAATTAAATCAGAATTCATTCTCTGGAAGAAATACTACAAACTCGAGATACGCACTCGAGAGGAGTACAATGGATTGTGAGAAGTGGTGACGTAGGAACATTTTGGCCAGATAACTGTTCTCTAGTACTAGATTATAGCTCTCCATTGAAAGAATATGCTCATCCATCTGAAATAATTAACACACATATTTATATGCTTTTCATAATCATAATTAATAATTCATAAGCATGAGAGAAAATAGGAGAAAAAATCATAGTCATAGATTTAAAGCTTATCAGTTATCACTTTATCAATGACTTACATGGTCACAAACATGCCCGTGTAAGTCACTAAGATCATGTCACATAACATAGATGAGCGTGTGTGTGTTTTTGAGGATTTACATGGTTATATAAATAGGTGTGTATGTGATCGTGTAAGTCACTGTAAATTTTTTCCATACTTACACGACCATATACACGTATGTCACTTAATCATACTTACACAGTCACATACACAGACGTGTATATGATCGTGTATGTCCTCATAGTCATTTACACGGTCACGTACGTGCTCTTTTTGTTGACCATGTAAGTTCGTGAAAATACCCCTCAGATGACAACAGTCCTAAAAGTATCAGTATTTCACAAATTTAATCTTCAATCAAAAGATTTAGGAACTTTACTTTGGTAGGTAATGTTGGATCCCGAATTTTTCTTAGAATTTATTTTATTAAATTAGCAAGTATGAATATAAGTTAGAATTCATGAATTAGCAATTTTTGGAGTTTAATTAGATATATTATGAATTTCATGTGGTTGCATAGATTAAAAGAAAGAGTTAGAGTTAAGTTAAGGAGTTAGAAGGCATTAGATTAATAACAAAGGGTAAGCTTAGAAAGACAAAAGTTAGTATTAAACTAATAAAAAAAGAAGAGAAGAGAGTCATGCATATTAAGAAAGAAAAAGAGAGAAAGTCGTAGAAGAACCTAGAAGAAGAGAAGGCGAACCGAAACATAGAGAGGAGAAGAAGGAAAGAAAGAAAAATTAGATAAGAAGTGGAAAAAGAAGGTTCAACTAAGTTTTAGGTATCCATTTATTTATTCTTCTTGTTTTGATAGAAGAAGAAATTAGAGAAAATAGGTTTTATGTTGTAAATAAAGAGAGAAAGAAGAGAACCGAAATTCTTCTTCTTAGAATTTTATGAACCTTAACTAGATCTTAGTTCTTCTAGCTTAGATAAATAGAGAGTATATTAAGTCTAAGCTTATTTTTGGATAATATAGCTTTGTGGAAGTCCTATTTGTGTATGTTGATTTGGATGAAATATGGTTGTTTGAAGGGAACCAAAGACTTCGAAATCAAGAGCAAGAGGAAGAACACACTTGAGCTTGGATTTATAAGTAAAGAGATGGGTAATATATTTATAATTGTTATATTGATAAACTGAATTATTTGCTTGTATAAGTATTTAAATTCTTGCTTTTATTCATTGTGAATGTGAGAAAAATATTTTGTGACTTTATATCATGTTTGCTTTATAATATTTCTGCTACTTTGTATTGATGAAAAATAGAACATTTAAGAAGCATGAAAATATGATTATGGTATGAAATATGTAAACATTAGAAATTTGCTTATGTGGGCAAGAGAAATATCATTTCGTTCGTTACATGTACGTAGACCTATAACCTTCTCCCGGCTGCCAGCTTGTGGCATATGAACTCTAAAAAATGGACTCCTTATGTTCATGGTGTAAACTTCAGTTTCGCCATTTCGTTCTATGGGATTCTCATAAGCCATTATATGTGGGCATTTTGTTTTAAGTTGCTAAACACGAAATATGATTGAGGGCTATGATTTGATGATTGAAAACATATCTGATTCAGTTTGTGTAAGAATATGGCTATCTGTGAGCTTGAACCGTGGATAATGTATATTTAAATATGATATAAATTTATATATATATTTGTTTTTGTGTTCGTGGTTCGTCGCTAATGGCTATAAACATATTAGTCACTGAGCTTCTCAGCTCACCCCATTATCTTTCCATTCCTCAGGTGTAGAAATAGTAGATCAACGTTGAACCTTGTAAAAACTTCGGCTAACTCCAAGAATTTCTATTGTTGTAACTAAGTTAATTTAGAAACTTTTGGCACTTTAGAGGCATATCAAACATGAGCATTCATGGTTGTATTTTTGTAGTATACTACTATGCTGACTCTGAGTATGTAATTGAAGTTATTTATAAATCTTGCAATATCTGAGAGATGAAACTCTGTTTTGCTGAGAAATGAATGAAAGAAGGGTTGAAGAACTTCTTTTGTATATGTGCATAATTTCTTCTCCGTTAAGTTGTCATTGTGTTGGGAATAAATTGTTAGATGTTTGAACGCTTTAGATAATTTTTTTTCTGAAGAAATTGGTTAAGTTGGGAGTTTTGTATGTATGATTTTGATTGTTGGAATAAGGTCTTTTGAAATGCATAGAAGTTATATATTGATAGTAGAGAGAAAAGAGAAAAAAGGGAATGAAAAAGTGTTTTGAAACTTCAATGAATAAATTGTATTGATCTAGGTAGCATCAGACAAAATTGTCTTTATGAAAGTTGTAGATTTTTCTCTTAGATTTCCAATGACATAAATTTTGTAATTTTTGGACTTCGGGATTGAAAGCTATGATAAATTGAAGTAGGAGGGTACAACAGGAAAGTTGCGAACATGCACAAGTACGATCGCGACAATCCCATTATTCACCATTATGCATGATCGCGACAAACTGAGATTTTTCTCCCTCTCACGGTCGTGATTTTTAAAAAATTACAGCCATGACTTTTTCACTTCTTCTTATTCTTTTTATTTCCTTTATTCAATTGTTTGCATTTTGTCCGACCACTCCAAATTTATTTTCATGTCCATTTTATTTTATGTTATTTTATTTTAATTGTATGTGTATTTGTTTTTACTCCCTACTATAAATTCTTTTATCTTTATCGTAGTTTTCTTTATTTATTTTTATTTTAAAAATTTCTAAATTTTGGCGCCTTGTTGCCACGAAATAAGGACCGAGATCCGGGGCCAACATCTTTGGTATCAGAGCCCACGGTTTCTAAGGATTCCTAGGCTTAGAATATGTTATACTATGAAATATATGATGTGTGATAAAGAGTTTGTATTGCTAAATTAATTGTTTGCGTTGTTGAGTTTATTGATTGCATTAAGTGACACTAATATCATGCATACGTGTAGGAAATAATATTAAAAATGAAAAGTAAGCTAAAAGATGATGTCTTATTGAAGGAGTAAAATGCCACCTCGTCGAAGAACACGAGAAGTTATGCAAGGATCTACTGCACCTGACTCTCCACCAAGAGAGGAGGGCACTTATGTGTCTAAAGCCTCACTGATTGCTGAGTCGATTGTAGGGTAGGATAGTGAGCCCTTTCAACCACAAACACATGATTCTCCTCTTCCTCCAGAGCAAATGCCTAATCCTTTTGATCCTAGAATGTTCCAAGCCTTTGCTCAGGCTTTCGTTCAGGCCATGGGCTAGATGCCATCAACTCCTACCCTAGCACCGGCTAAAAAAGGGAGACAATTTGACAAGCTGAGGAAGTATGGCACAGTGGACTTTTATAGAACAACCGATCCAGAGGAAGCTGAGACTTGGTTGAGTAAGGCAGAAAGAATATTGAAACAGATGGATTGTGAAGATGAGGAAAAGATTATGTATGCAGCGAGCTTGTTACATGGAGATGCCCTGCATTGGTGGGAAAGCGTACCAGGGAGCCAGTTAAAGCCGCTAGTGTTAATCTGTTGGCCCCGGGTCTAGGTCCTTTTTTGTGGTGACAAGGCTCTAAAATTAGGGGACTTTTAAAATAATAAATAAATAAATCTACGATAAAGATGAAAATAATTCATAGTGGGAGTAAAAACAAATACACAATTAATTAAAATAAAAATAGCATAAAATCAAATGGACATAAAAATAAATCAGAATGGGAGTTCAAATAAACAAATAAATGAATAATGGAAATAAAAAGAATAGGAAGAAGTAAAAAAAGCCACGGCCTTGACTTTTGAAAAATCATGGCCATGAGAGGGAGAAAAATCGATTGCGACTTTTGGTGAATAGTGGGATTGTCACGATCATGCTTGTGTAAGATCGCAACTTTCCTACCGCACCCTCCTACTTCAATTCATCATAACTTTCAATTCTGAAGTTCAAAAACTATAAACTTTATGTCATTGGAAAGCTAAGAGAAAAATCTACAACTTTCATAAAGAATTTTGTCAAATTCTGCCTAGATCAATCCAATTGATTCCTTGAAGTTTCAGAACAAATTTTATTCTCTTTTTCCTCTTTTCTCTCTACTATCAATATACATCTATTACAAAACAAAAGACTTAAATCCAACAATCATAGACTATACTTACATAACTCCCAAATTAACCATTTGCTTAAGAATATTTATCCAAAAGCCATTAAACAACTAATAAATTTATCCCTAACTCAATTAACACTTAATAGAGAAGAAATTCTGCATATATACAAAAGAGAAGTTCTGTGATGCCTACTGTCATTCATTTCTCAACTGTTGCAAGGTTCATACATAGTTTCAATTTCAAACATATGCCACATAAGTAGCATAATACAAAATACCATAAGAAGAAATGCTCATGTATGATATGATTCTAAAGAACCAAAAGTTTCTGAACTAACTTAGTTACAAAAATAGAAATTCTTGGAGTCAGCCGAAGTTTTTGCAAGGTTCAACATTGATTTGCTATTTCTACACCTGAGGAGTGGAAAGATAATGAGGTGAGCTGGGAAGTTCAGTGGCTAATATGTTTATAGCCAGTGATAACGAACCACACACACAATCAAGCATATAGACACATATATATAATTTTATATATTCATGTCACAAATCAGATCATATAATCGTTTAATAATCAAACCATAACACTTAATTATGTTTTATGTTCAACAATTCAAGATGTAATACACAAACATAATGGCTCGAGAGAATCCTATAAAACAGAATGGCAAAACCGAAGTTTACATCATGAACATAATGAGTCTATTTTTCGGAGCTCATGTACCACAAGCAGGTAGCTGGGAGAAGACTTTAGGTCAACGTGTATATGACAAACAGAATGTTATCTCTCTTGCCCACATAAGCAAATTTTTTATGCTTACATATTTCATATCATAATCATATTTTCATGTTTCTTAAATTTTATACTTTTCATTAACACCAAAGCAGCAGAATTCTTGCAAAGCAAACATGATATTAAAATCATAAAACTTTTTTCCCACATTCACAATGATTCAAGACAAACATTTATACACACAAAATCAAATATACAGGCCATCATCACAAAAACTATAAACATATTACTCACTTATTTACTTATAAATCCAAGCTTAAGTTTGTTCTTCCTCTTACTCTTGATTTCGAAGTTCTTGGTTCCCTTCAAATAAACATATTTTCATTCAATCAACATACACGAATAGAACTTCCATAAAGTTATATTATCCAAACAATAAGCTTAGACTTAATATACTCTTAGTTTATCTAAGCTAGAAGAACTAAGATTAAGTTAAAAGTTTATGAAAAATCTAAGAACATAAATCTATTGTTCCTCTTCTTTCTCTCTTCATTTTTCAGCACATAAAAACCTAGTTTTTCTGCTTTCTTCTTCTATCAAAACAAGAAGAATAAATAAATAGTTACCTAAAACGCACCTGAACCTTCTTCTTCTACTTCTTATCTCCTTTATCTTTCTTTCCTTCTTCTTCTTTCTATGCTTCGGTTTCTCCTTCTCTTCTTCTAGTTTCTTTTATGACTTTCTCTTTTTTTCTTTCTTACTATACATGACTCTCTTCTCTTCTTTTCTTATTAGTTTATGACAAACTTTTGTCTTTCCAAGCTTACTCTTCCATATTTAATCTAATGCCTTCTAACTCCTTAACTTAATTCTAACTCTTCCTTTTAATCCATACAACTACACGTAATTAATTATATACTTAACTAAACTCCAAAAATTGCTAATTCAAGAATTCCAATTTATATTCATGTTTGCTAATTTAATAAAATAAATTCTATGAAAAATTTAGGGTCCAGTAATATTATTAAGAAGAAGATTGGTACTACAGATAATCCGACAAATATGTTGACAAAGCCTCTACCTATGTACAAGTTCAAGCATTACTTAGACTTGATCAGAATAAACAAATCATGATAAATGCCTTAGGTGGGCAATGGTGAAGATAATTGAAGAAATTTTTCACGGAATCCTAATTTCAAAACAAGGTGGAGATTTGTTAAGTGTGTTTTGAAATTGTCAAAGTTGACAACTTGTATTTCAAAGATAGTGGGCACCTCTCCCTTCTTTTTCAATGTTTAGTAACTAAACAAATCTTTGAATGTTTGTGAAAGATTTGTTATTTGACAAACATTACATTCTTTTACCTATAAAAGGATAGTCATTGTATTCTTGAAAGTAAGGAGGCAGATAGAGAGTGAATAAGAAGGTGCAGAGAGAGTTGAAGTATTTTGGGAGAAGATATTCTAGTGAAATACTGTGAGTTTTAGGGTGTAATTAGGATAAAAGGTTGAGAGAAAAATATTGAGTGTTTTGTAATTTTTCTTATTTATGATTGTCTTCGCCCGTGGATGTAGCCCATCTCAAAGAGGTGAGCCATGTAAATTTCTTGTGCCTTATTTTTCCCACATTTTTTCTTTACTTGTTGCTCCATTACTCCATTCAACTTTCTCAAACAAAATTATACGATCCTACACTCTTCACAACAATTAGAATCCTAAATAAAACAAGAACAAGTGTTCTTACTTATTGTCTAATCTTTGGAGTATTTGATTTTCACCCAACAACAAGAGTTCAAATTCCACCTTTAACAAAATGAGTAAACACTAAAATTATGGAATGTCAGATGCATAAAACTCTGACAAAGAATAATTTTTAGTAATAACAAAAATTACCTTTTCTTTATTTTTGTATTTTTATATAAATTATTAGTAATGAATAATCACAAAACTCTTCAAACATCAAAATATATGGCAATTTTCATCAAATAATTATAGCAAAATAGATTAATAAATTGTTTATTCAAAACATAGACTGATACCAATTATAAAAAAATGATATTTATAACATAGATCAAAATTGACATTCATAACTTTATGAGCTTAAATAAGCAAATGTTACAAATTATAAGAGTGTAATATTGAGCACCTAATGCGGAAGATGTCATTATCGAAAAGAGATAAAAAAATTTACCATGTTCTTGATTAAAATTGGTTTCTCTCTCCTAACTCTGTTGCGACTATAAAAACTTGATGAAAAACACTAAAATTATGTAACATCTAATGCATTAAACTCCAGTAGAGGATAATTTCAACAATAATAAAGTTTATTTTTTTATTTTTTATATAAATCATTAGTAGTGAATAATCACAAAACTTTTCAAACACCAAAATATTTAGCAATCATCATCAGATAATTATTGTAAAAATAGATTAATAATTGTTTATTCAAAACATAGACAATGATACCACATATAAAAAATGATCTTTATAACATAAATCAAAATTGGCATTCATAAATTTAGAATCTTGAAAAAACAACTGTTAAAAATCATAAGAGTGTAATATTAATTACTTGATGTGGAAGATGTCATTATTAAAGAGAGATTGAGAAACTTCACCATATTGTTAATTAAAATTGGTTTATCTCTTTTACTCTCTTACGGCTACAAAACTTAATAGAACACAATATATAACCATAATTACTAGAGAGAGATCTAATTTATATATCTATGGATTTTAATCTGGAACATTTATCAAATGATCAAGATTAACAGTTAAAATTTAGTCCACTATTAAATAGAAAAAATAGACTGAATAAAACTCTTCTATTACTGATATTAATGTATATAGAATATGTTCATTAATCAGCTCGGACTATTGTATATCAGTTCACTCTCTTCAAAGACCTTTGCAATTATAGACTTCAAAGATTTGTTTCCTTTCCTAACTATTCTGCTTAGAGACTTAATAACTCTGGAGTCCTCTCTTGGCCCGGTTCTGCAACTACTCTAATAGCGGTAGGTAATAGTTAAAACTTGGTTGGGTTCATATTCAGAAATTATTACTCCTTGATGCATATTCCAAGATTGACTGACTCCCCTCTTGAGCAAGAAAAGGGAGCCATGAAAGTTCTATATATTAGGTTGATAGTAGTGATTATTCAAGGATGGACCATGCAAGGTTCACCCATCTTTGCATTTTATATCGTTTGCTTTTATTGATTTAGTGCAGGAAGCAAACATTGGACTTGAAAGAAAAGGTAGAGAAATGAGAGGCATATAATAAATATGAGTTAAATTGTGCAATGTTTTTAAGAGATTGAGATGTGTTAACTCTATTGGGACGTTGTTATTAATGTTGTTCTTGACCGGCAATGGCCTTGACATTTCAACACCTGGCAACTGGATCTTCACAAAGCTTAAATCATTTCTTGTGGAGATTCCTTCAAAAAGCTCTGAACTGATTTGGATTGGCTAAAATAGTGGACAAATCGAGAAGAGTATCATTTTTCTACCCCAAAACCATATTTATGATGAACTGTATTCACTCCTCATAATTTAGAATGCACATGCCTTTCTTTTAAACCTAATCTGAGTCTCAAAGGTTTTACATATCTATCAGTGGCGCAAACCTCCTTTTTGACATCTCCAACTGTGTGACTAAATGGTTCGAGTAATCAGAGTTAGGTCAGAGTTAGGTGTGTTAGACTATTTTTGTAATCTAGAATTACCTAACTTTTACATAATTTTGACTTACATATTATTCTTCACACAGAAAAGTTATTTACTGTATATTAAAAAGTAGAAAGTATAAATTTTTATAAATTAATAAGGTTCTAATAATATAAAATTTATTAACTAAAAAATGCAGTAAATGTAAAGAAAGTATGTATGGAGAATACGTATATTGTTTTGTTATTCATTCATTTGTACATTTATATAATTGATGGTTCAACATTGACCATACGTGTGTTAGTAAATATAGAATAATTTGGAGGGTTGAGATTAATTCTATTACAACAGAACTATGCATTCATTGTACATTCCAGCTAGCATTTGTTATTGGGAAAATGTCTGTTGTAGCCTTAAATGAGGTTCCGATTGTGTCCCTTCTTATTTTCTTTCTATCTTGTTCTTCTTCGTCAACACCCCCACTCAAATTGAACCGAGGGCTTCGAACTAGATTCAGTTTAGTGGTCAAAGAGAGAAAACTTGTCGAGTTTAGGGGTTTTGTGAGGATATCGGTGAGTTGGTCTGTAGTGTTAACGTATCTGATCTCGAGTTCTCCTTTTTCAACTTTGTCTCTGATGAAGTGTTCATCCACTTTGATGTGTTTTTTCCGTAAGTGAAATAATGGGTTTTGAGCTAATGATCGAGCTCTGTTGTTGTCACTCCACATAATGTGTTTATGAGAGAGAGAGAACCCTAACTCAGATAGTAGGGATGTGAGATAGATTAGTTTGGTAGACACCTAAGAGAGGTCTCGGTATTCAGGCTCGGTGCTAGACTGAGCTACTGTTGTTTGCTTCTTGGAGATCCAAAAGATGAGATTTCCTCCTAGGAAGACACATTTATCGGTTGTTGATTTTCGATCATTGAGGGAGCTGGCCCAATCGAAGTCATTGTAGGCATGGAGGTCGAGAGGAGCAGATGATCGTTGAAAAAGCAGTCCCAGATTTGAACTTCCTTTCAAGTAATGCAGAACCCTCTTATATGCAATCTAGTGTGTATTTAGAAGATTTTGTAAAAATTAACTTAATTTGTTTACTGCGAAGCTAATATCTAGTCTTGTATTGCACAGATACTGAAGTGCTCCTATAGTGCTTCGGTAAAGTTTTGGGTGTTCAAAGGGTGCGCCATCCCGCAGAGATAGTTTTGTTGCTGGAGTGATTGGTATGGAGTAGGGCTTATGTGAAGACATATTGGTTGTGGTAAGTAAATCTTCAATGTAATGTTTCTATGAAAGATATAATCCATTTATGTTTCTGCATGCCTCAAAACCAAGAAAATAGTTTATGCTTCTAAGTATTTTAAGTACAAATTGAGATTGTATTTGACTAATAACTGCCTGAATAGCTTGACTTAAATTTCCTATGATTAGGATGTCATCCATATAGACTAGCAGTATTGTAATAGTTCCATTGTTGTTTGAATAGAATAAGGAAGTATTTGACCTTGAATTATGGAACCCCCACTGAGACTATGCATATTTCAGTTTATGAAACTAAGCCCTAGGGGCTTGTTTCAACCCATAGAGAGCTTTAGCCAGCTTGCAAACTTGATACAGCTGTGTTTTGCTTTCAAATCCTCTTGGCTGATCTATATAAAGAGTCTCCTGTAAATCCCCATATAGGAAGGAATTATTGATGTCAACTTGCTGGATCTCCCAGTGATAAGAAACAGCAAGTGACAGAATTACTCTTATTATGGAAACTTTCACAACAGGGCTAAAATTTTTTTAAAAAACAATGCCTGTGGTTTGATTAAACCTTGTAGCTACAAATCTGGATTTGTGTTTAGAGACAGTGCCATCAGCATTATATTTAGTCCAGAACACCCATTTAGTTTCGAGAATGTGAATGGTAGGTTCATAGGGAATAAGTGTCCAAGTGTGATTTTGTTATAGAGCATTAAATTCATCTTTCATAGCTTAAAACCATGTAGGATTGTTTAGAGCTTCAGAAACTATTGCAGGTTCAGTGTGAGGATTTAATGCAAGAGAGAAGGAATAAATTCCACTTTTGGATCGAGTTTGCACGGGATGAGTATTTTGTGTGAGTGGGAACAAAGTTCAGTATTTAGTGTGGTTGAGAAAATGGGGTTAGGTGAGGTATTTTGAATTCTCTGAAGTTCTTCTACTTGATTTTCCATTTTCTTTTGCCGACGAATTGACTTTACTGTTCTTTCTAACTCTAGATCAAAATGTCTTTCTTTCCCTGTAGTGGTTCGGGGCATACACCCTTTTTCACACAAGCTGCATAAGAAAATGAGAATGCAAAAAAAAGAAAAAGAAACGAATAAGTTACTCTAGGGATAAAAAGAAAACCAACAAGTAAATATCAAACTAGCTATGAAAACAAAAATTCAAACATTAATTCCAGACAACGGCGTCAAAAACTTGTTCATGAACTGCAAATGCACAGTTGTCGAAGTGAGTATTAAATCAGTAAGAACCGAGTCGTGTCCACAGGGATTATAAGAAAGTTCAAATATACGCTAGCTAATGGTGTTTTGAATCGGGTTGGGTGAAATTTTGGAAATTTAAAAGCAATGTAAAGAATTAATAAAAACTCAAATGAATTTCTAAGCAATTAATAAAAACTCATGAAAAAACTAAATAACAAAAAAACCGCTGTGAAGGGAATGGAGCTGTTGCGTCTTTTGCTGGTGGAGGCTACGTTCTTTTCGTCTGGATGCTGCGTGGGTGAGTGGAGATGTGTGGATGCTGCGTTGATTTATTCTCTAGGTTGCGTGAATGGAAGGCTGGCAGTGTGAGTCTAATGGAGGCTGCGTGCGTGAATGGAGACTGCATTGTGTTTGGAGTGGAGGCAGGCATGATTTTCATCTGGAAGCTGGTGTGAGTGAAGGTTGGGTCCTTGGTTCTGCTGGGGTTTGAGTCGTTGTTTGAAGGCTGCATGTTTTGTGGATGGAGGCTGGCTGCGTGCGTCAACGTGGAGGGGTTGCGTTATTTTTCTATGAATGAAGGGTTTTTTAAAAAAAGAAAGTGGGGGCTGCTGCCTTGTTTAAAATGTTGGGCCCTCTCTCCTTTCTTTTTCATGCTACCCTGTGTTTTTTCTTTTCAAAACCAATGCAAAACCCTCTCTCTTTGTACGTTGCATTTCACACATGCATAGTCTTTAATTTGCTTCATGTGTTATCGTTTTGTCCCATCTTCTCCCAGCTGCTTGTCCATATGTTGAAGCATTGACCATTCTCCCAAATTGCTATCTTTTTGCTCTATTTTTCCAAAAAAACTCCTAACACTCAAAGATAATATAAAAATAGCAATTTAGTATAATATCTATCCCAAAAGATTGCACAATTCACCTACAGTAATGCATCAAATAAAAAACTATCTGTATCTCTATCAAATACCCCCACATTTGAACCATTGCTTGTCCTTAAGTAATTTTTAAAAAAAAATTCATCAGTTTGTTTTCAAAGAAAATCGAGTGTGTGCATTCATTCAAACTTCAACAAACTCAAGCTTTGATCTACTACACATATCATAATTTTTCATTAATGCACATAAACAAGGTCAAAGGAAAACACGATTGATCACAGGCACATATAAAACTAATATAGATTTTCCTCACATTTTCACTTGAATGACTTAAGTGTTTAGGGCCAGTGTTTCATTCAAGACTCCCTCTAAAAGACTACACTACCATAAGCTTGCATATTCACCAATTTTCTACCACATAAAATACACACCAATGTAGATCAAAAGGACTTTTATTTAGGATTGTAATGAGGTTTGGGTTAAGGTAGGATAAAAAGGTCACAGGTTAACTCACAAGCATTAACAAAGCACTAGTAAAAAGGACAACTAAATACAAAGTTTGAGATAAGCAAAAGAATATACATGGGACTACTACTACTCTTTACTAACTAATACTACTATGTTTGATTTTTTTCTTTTATTTTTTTCTTTCCTTTTCTTTTCTTTCTTTTCTTTTTTCTTTTTTTTAAAACAAGGGCAAACAATAAAAACAAAAGAAAACAAAAGCATTATAAATCAATAAAATATGAGTAGGAGTACCTCTATAAATATCTCAGAATAACAAGTAAGCTTAAAAGTCCCAAACTATAGACCAAATGATCACTTATGTTGGACCCCAAATTTTTCTTGGAAGTTGGAACCATTAAAATGATAAATTGCTAGCGATTAGGCATGAGTAAAGAAAAAAGAAGAATTCTTGAATTAGAAACGATAGACAAGATTAAGGTAGTGAATGTAGTAAGTTGGTGATGAATGAGTACATATGTGTATGTTCTGTTATTAATGTTCATGATCAATCATGAACTATAATTTTTATGGATGATATTGAGTTGAGAATGAGGAGTCAAATAAGTAGAGATTAGGGAGTTTAATGAATTAAAGTTGGTAGTTGAATGGTTATGCTCATGACTTTCCAAGTTGTACATTGCATTTTTCAAGTTTTCCATAAGGGTTAGAATATGTGTTCTGACTTCGAGGGAAATACTGTATTGATCTAGGCTGAATTGGATGAAGTTGCCTTCTTGGAAATTGTAGATTATTTTTCTAGTTTTCCAATGATATATAGTATGAAATTTTTGGGCATTGGAGTTGAGAGATATGAGCATTATAAGTGGTGATGTTGCGTAGGAAGTATGTACATGACAGTTATGATAAATAATAAGAGTTTGGGTCTGTGATGACGTCATATCTTCTGTGATGATGTCATATCGTCTTAAGTTGACCATCTGCTTCTTCTATCTTTCTGCTTCTTCTACTTTCTGCTTCTTCTTATCCACTGTAGACAAAACATCTTCTTACGCACTGTAAACTGAAACATCTTCTTATGCACTGTAGATGAAACATCTTCTTATCCACTATAGACAAAACATCTTCTTATGCACTGTAGACGAAACATCTTTTTATCCACTGTAGACAAAACATCTTCTTATGCATTGTAGACTGAAACATCTTCTTATGTACTATAGATGAACCATCTTCTTATCCACTGTAGACAAAACATCTTCTTATGCACTATAGACAAAACATCTTCTTATGCATTATAAATAGTATCGTCTGGTCCAATTTTGACCCTCTAGATGATAGAATCTTCCTTCAAAGTCTTCATGAAAGTTGTATATCTATAAGTCGTCTTTCAAACTATCTAAGAATGACCTTAATTCGACATTTCCAGTGTACTGTTTTAGTTAATAACAGTCTCAAAATGTTTGGGCCCTAACTTTCAGATTTTTGAACCAAATTGAATGATTTTGGTGTCATTAGAAACTTAAGACCAAGAGGGAACAAAATGTTCTGAAGAGGTCAAAATGAAATTCCTCCTTGAGTTTTCCCACAAATTTGTCCAGAAATAAGTTAAGTGAGTTCGTTTTGAGGATTGTTTGGTATGGGCACGCCACTTTTGTGGGATGCGCATCCAGATGTCACTTAGGATGTCGGACACGTGGCTCGTAAGGGCGGGGTGCTAACATACATTTACCCTGCATTTGGTTGATGTCCCCATGGGTGGGGACAGATGACAGGGACAGAAAAGTCCTGTCTCCGACCTGTTTGCTTGCTGTCTCCACCAATTTCTGTCCCAACTCCGGATGTCAGAGACATAAAATTTTTGTTCCTTTCAAAACTAGAGGACAAGAATGCAGAGACGGAGACAGAAACAAAACACACACATAAATTTACAAGAAAACCCCTCCCCACGAATATTTTAATTATATTATTAGTTAATTTTAATATTTTAATTAATGAATAATAACATTTTAATTAAATATAATGTAATGTAATTAAATAATAAAAATAATTTAATTAACTATATTGTAGTTAATTAATTAATTATAATATTTTAATTAATAAATAATAATATTTTAATTAATTCTTATTTTCATTAATGAATAGTTATATTTTAATTAATTATAATATTTTAGCTAAATATAATGTTATTAATTAAGTAATAATAATAATTTAATTAAATATAATGTAATGTAATTAAATAATAAAAATAATTTAATTAATTATATTGTAATTAATTAATTAATTATAATATTTTGATTATTGAATAATAATATATTAATTAAATATAATGTCATGTAATTAAATAATCATAATAATTTAATTCACTATATTGTAATTAATTAATTACAATA
>JAOTAY010000189.1:30679555-30692158 GCA_025629805.1 Erythroxylum baracoense
ACACTCAACCAACATAAGCCAACAGCAAAGGACAATTAACTTAATGAACAAGATAACAAATATGACTACATTTTTTCTAGTTGACCGAGCTTCATTAAGAATCCTTTTCACTTTTCATTCTAAGCTTAAAATTCCCATCAAGTCTCACTGACCCTTCCTTAGTTACAGTGGCGTGTTGTCCATCTAGTAGCCCAATAAGACATCTAGACACCTCTCGCAATTCACATAAGCTCTTTAAACTCTACAAGCTTACAAGTTAATATTTTTCATGGTTCTCCAATCTTCTAAACTAGTAGTATTTAGCTAGCTTCTGCAAGCTCTCAACAGAAAATGAAGTTTGCTCCATATAAGCACACTAATTTCTTTCAAAAATATTTTCACTTTCTAAAGCACAAGAGATTTCACAATAATATCACTTTCAAAAGAATTGATGCTATAGCAATATTTTAGCATCAATATTTCAAAAGTCTTATATATGTGTTCGCAAAAGTAGTGGCTCTTTCTTAAGTAGACATTTCTTTTAATTAGCCGTTGCTTCACGTGTATCCTTAATCAACTGGATGGATTTAAATCTGAATAACTTTGAGCCTTGTTTGGTTGACATGGATTCTTGTTTGGGAAAGTAATCTTTTTCCTAAAATTTATATTATTATGTTTGGTTCATTTTTTTTAGTAATTTGGAAAATAAAAACTTTCCCAATCTAGGGAAAGTAGTAGCACTTTCCTTGGTATTTAGATTACTTTCCTTAGGAATTTAATCTAAAAAGTAGACTAGTCAATTCAATCCTTCCTTCTTTCCCAACTCTACGACAACTCTTTTATAATAATAAGGAATTTAATAATAATAATAATAATAATAATAATAATAATATAATTAATACAATTAATAATAATAGTAATAATAATAATAATAATAAATTAATAAGAATAATAATAAGTAGAAAGTAATAATAATAATAATAATAATAATAATAATAATAATAAATGAAATTGATAAAATTATTAAATTTGGTTATAATAAAATTAATAATAAGTAGAAAATTAATAATATTAAGAATAATAAAATTAATAATAATAATAATAATAATAATATTATTATTATTATTAAATGTAATTAATAAAAATAATAAATTTGATAATATTAAAATTAATAATAAGTAGAAAATTAATAATAATTAATCATATTAAGAATAATAAACAATATTATATGATTAAAATATTAGAAATAAAAAATTAACATTTAATAATATAACTTGTATTACAAATTAACATTATTTAACGATTTCAATTTTTATTCAATAAGGATATAAATGGAAACACAAGTCAAAATTAAATTACATTCCATAAAATACTGATGCATATCAAATACTATAATAAGAAATCACCTAATTTTCGTATTAGAATTCTTATAAGTATCCAAACATGTAAATATCTTTATTTTCTATAGATTTATTTTCCGAAGAATCAGATTCCAAATTCACTTTACTTTCCTGTCAACCAAACGAGGCCTATGGGACTTTTGTGTTTCCAGAACCTTGGTTTCTAACTTTCTGAGTTCCCTCAAGAATAAGGTATGATCTGACATAAGAATTAGAGTTTTTCTATTCCATATTTCGATCAATAACAATCAAATTATAGATTTAAAATTTAACTCTGATATCACTATTAGAAAACTGGCCGAGATCTTATTTAGATCGCAGCAGAATGATTACAAAATTTTTCGTAAATTTTTATTTCTTGAAAACTAAGATCTTTTTAATTGTATAAAATGATTAAAACATAATTATAATAAAGCATGAATTGAAATTCATACCTTATTTCGATGCTTGATCCTTATCTTGTCGTATCCCTCGATCCATTTTCGAAATCTACCAATCTCAATCACCATAAACGCAAAAATGTCTAGGCTCTAACGGTATCTACATAATGAATTGAGAGAATTCTGTAACTCTTACAGAGAGCGTTGAGCAAGAAGTATTAGCTTCATTAGAGATGAAGCCTATTTACAATAGGTTTTGGACATTTTAGTAATTTAATTGAAATTAAATTATAATTTTAATTAAAATTTAATTATGATTACAAATAATTCTAATTAAATATCAATTATGCTTAAATAAGATCCAATATCTCATATTAATCCTTATTTATTAAATATCTCATATTTAATCATAAAGTTTCTGAAACTTTACAATCAAGTCCAACTTGATTAAATTATCGTTACTCTCTTCAACCTATTCTTTATGGAAGACCAATTAGGTTCCCAAATACGTCGACAATGATTATAAATTATAATTTTAAAATTAGAATTAGATAAATTAAAATTCCTTTTAATTTATCTTTGAATCGCTAATTAAACATTTTATAATCATAGATCAAAACTAGCATCAAACAATGCATTATGACCACATAAATATTTAGGAATGTCAAAGCGATTTTACTAACCTTTCCGTGCATGATTTTTCCTTATAATTCAATCATTTCTTCATATAATTTTTCGATTAGACAGAGCATAGAATTAATGTCTACTCTTTTTTAGTCCAATCATATTAGTTCTCTACCATTAGTCATCGATTCAATTAATAACATTTGTAAACTATTTACAAAATGTCATTCTACCTTGGCCAAAGATTTTCCAAATTAACACTTAATCTAGAACAATGGAATATTGACATTTGTAAACTATTTACAAAATGTCATTCAACCTTGGCCAAAGATTTTCCAAATTAATACAAATCTAGAACAATGGAATATTCTCCCTAATTACTTTAGGGTGATGAATCATATCTTGATCACACAACTACCTCCATATAGTTTATGCTACGTCTAATGAATACTAATTGAACAACCCATGACTAAGTAGGTCATAAGTAGTATCAAAATATAGCAATCCCTATATAACTTTAGAGACCTCAAGTTAAAGGATCACTTATACAATCATCACATTAAGAATTCCATAAATATATAAGTAATATGCCAAATGGATTTCTCATATTGACTCTATTCAGTGAACTTATTTTCTAACAAGCACAAACACATTTATTTAAGTATCTTCGTACTTTAGTCTATGAGACTGACTACTTCCTTCATAAGGCTTTAGTCTATGAGAACGGCTACTTCCGTTATAAGGAAAAACAAAACATGTGCTAGCCTTTTTAAGTTCTATTAATGTCCAGTCTTAATAGAACAATGACTAGGAATATTTAGGGATAATATATAAATGCAATATGAATCTCATAATTATAATATCATTATAATTTCATTTACAATGTAAAATTATCCTATGGAATTTATAATATACATATAAACATATACAATATAAAGAATATATTTAAATTATTTTGTCATTAAATTACAACCATAGCGATTGAATATATGACATAAACTAACACATTGCCTATTAATTGTGCCATTGTGATCGACCATGAATTGAGAGGATGAGACAAGAATTTAAGGTGAATTTTGGTTATGTAAGAAATAGAGACACAGGCATTAATGATATGAAAGGACGTGTCAAATTTGTCAATCATGTTAAATTGGTAAAGGTCGCTAAATATAGATCACAGAAATGTACAAAACAAGAACAAACATATAGTAAGAATTGATTGAGTTAAAAGAAAAGCCTAGAAAAAAAAGACAATTAGAATGATAGTTTTTTAGATTATAATATTAATTTTGTATAAACACATGAGCTTTTATTATTTTGTTTTGAAGCTGTGTTTGAATTTGTAAATTAGAACTCACAAAATTAGAATTATAAAAAAGTTGGAATAGCAACAATTTGTAATAATTTAACAAAATTAAGTTATTTGAAACTAAAGTTCTTTACTCCACCCTTGATAAATAAAGTGAAAATATCATATTTAAAGTTTTTAAAATTTAGTGTGGGACTCAAAATTTATGTCTAACATAGTTATAACTTTGGAGGGATATGCTAGAGTTGAAAGACTTCAAATTGAGTAGGAATAAGACTGAGTACTTATAGTATAAATTTTTGGGTTCCGATGTGGAGGTAAAGATTGGTTTAGAAGTTATACCACAAAAAGAGTATTTTAAGTATTTAAGATCTATCATCTAAAGCAATGAAGAGATCAACGAAGGCATAGTTTACTGCATCAAATCAGGGTGTCCTAAGTGGAAAAGTGCATCAAGAATATTATGTCACAAGAAGATATCACTCAATCTTAAAGATAAATTCTATTATTTAGTGATTATGTCAATCATGCTCTATAAGGTAGAGTGTTGGCTCATCAAATAGTTGTCTAGTTATAAGTTAATGGTGGTAGAAATGGGAAGGCTCTATTGGATGTGCAATCTTACTACAAGAGACAAGGTTCAGAATGTAATGATAAGAAACAAATTTAGGGTAACTAATATTGATGAAAAATTAAGAAAGGTAGTCAGCAGTTCAGACATGTTAAAAGGAGACCTCATGACACTCTAATAAGAAAATGCGAGAAGATTGTACTTAAGGGGTGAAAGAGGAAAAGAGAAAGACTTAAAAAGAACTAAGGGAAATGATCAAGAACGATATAGCTCTACTAGAACCAAGGTCGCTCTTAATGTTTTGTAGGCTGTAGGCAAAGTAAAAAGAAGAACCCCAATAAATAAAAAATATACAAATATATAAAATTTAAAAGCATATTTTATTATTAAAATATAATATCCATATAAAACTTATGGATAAGATTTAATATCCAATGATAATTTATTTATTATAAAACTTAATTAATGATAGGTTCATTATTTATAATTAATCTTGAGTTAAGTAATATTTTTTCTATAAAACTTTGATTCTTTGTGTTCAAATAATTTCCTAATATAGAATTATGAATAAGAATAAAACTCCCTAATCTATGTTTTCTAAGTAAAAATAAAACTCTTTAATAATAATTATGATTAAGTACTATGATTGAATAATTAAAACCTAAAGAGAAAACAAAAATAATCAATGACGTCAAAATAAAATCAGAGAAACTATCCTTACACGTAGCAAAGAGGCTACCTTAAACTCCTCCTTATGACACAATTGGAGCATCTAAGGAGTCACAGTTATTCCTAATAGTAAGATTAAGAGAACAATAAAAAAAGTCAAATGAAAATAATATGTAAAGAAAAAAGAAAGCTAAGAGGATTTGAATTTGGTGAATAAAATATATAATCATGTCTACATAAACATTATCAAACGTTGTATTTATGAGAAAATATTTTCAGATGAGAAAAATTAATTATAATGTATTCAAGTATTTAGTAAAAAATTAATTATAATGTATTCAAGTATTTAGTAAATTGGAATAAAAAGGAAAAAACTAAAATTTTATACTTAAATTATCACTCAAAAGTTAGAATCGTAAAAAACTTTTGCTATCAATTCTTAAGTTGGGGTATCTTAGAATCATGCACCGATGAAGATAAAAAAGCTAAAGAGTAAGAACTAAAACCAAATGCCTTAAAAGGTTAACGCTAAAACTCTTTCAAAGAATGAAAGATCTAACATTAAATTTGGAAGTTAAAACAACACTCTCATTGAAACTTGAAAGAAATTAAATGTTAAGATCCTGACATCAATTAATTTTGCCTTGCTCTTTACTAGGGTCAAAGGTGGCCCCATTTTTCTCTTAGTAAGGGTGGGCCTTGGGTAGGTATCCTTCTTGCCCTTGCCTAAGGCTAGGCCTGACCAAAACTTATCAAGGATGTGATTCTTAATAAAAAATTTTAGCGTACTAGGATACGAGTAAAGAATCTCATATAGAGAGGTATTTCTCTTTCTTATAGGTCTTTTAAACATTTTTCTTTAAATCTTATGCCTTATATTTAGCCTAAACATTTAATATGTAATACTTTCTTTTTAATTATTTAGCCTAAACATTTCCTTATCTAGCCTAAACATTTTCTTTTAATGACTTATTTGTTTTATTTATTTATTTGTCATTTTTTGCTTGTGTATTTATTTAATTAATTTATCTTTTATTCTTTACTTTGTTCTATTTTTATTATATTATTTATATTTATATTTATTATTATTATTATCCATTATGTCTTTTTTATTTTTATTAATTTTATTATTTAATAAGTATCTTTTATTATTTTTTATTTCTATTTCTATTTTATATTATATATATATAATTTATTCTTTTTTCTATAGGTCTATTGGAAATAGTCTCTTACTAGTTAAGAATAAAGTTGCATACTTCTAAACTTCTTCAAACTCTGCATCTCACTATAATAGATTGATGTATTGGCTACATTTTTCTTGGAGATGATTTTGAAATTCTCAACAAAAGCAACATTTTGACAACGATTTCAACATTTGTCGCTGTAAGTAAATGATTTTACGACGTTTAACAGAAACGTTGGAAAAAAGAAAATATTTTACGACGATTACTCATTACCGCCATAATAACATTAGGTTTTAATGATGTTTGTATGCTTTCGTCACCTAAAAGTAAGTATTTTGTGTCCAACGACAATAACGTTGACAAATATTGGGAAAAACAATGTAATTAGTATCGATTATGGTGAAGTGTCGTGAATAATTCAAACAATTAGCTACTAAGAATCCGTTGTGTCGCCAAGTACGTATCCTTCTTTGCGACGATTGAAGTAGTCGTCGCATAAGGGTTTTACAAACATAATATTGAGCGACGTTAAAAGAAACTATCGCAGAATGTTAACTTTTTGCGATGATGTATGTCTTTCTTCGCCAAAGTTTGGTGACAACTTGTGGAAGCGTCACCAATGGCTGCATATATGTGAGTATTTGTTTTATTCGTCGCAATATGGTTAGGATATTGCGACGATTATATGTTTCGTCGCCAGAAGTGAATATTAAATCTTTTGAAGATAGTTTGTAATGATTTTTATGTACTTAATAATCATAGTTAAGGGATATTCTAGTTGACATTTTTATAATTTATCATAGTTAAGATATCTTTTGTTGTGAAGTTGTTTTCAATGTTTAAAGCATATTGTTGAAAACCACATGGTAGGTTATTTAAAATATGAAAAGTAAATATATTATGGACATTAAAATATTTGTGAACCAAAAAATTTAAATCTATTAGGATAAAAATATCATAAATTTAAGTTAACAAATAGTCTTAATCATTAGTATTTAGTAACAATAAAATAATTATTTATAAAAATTATGGAAATGGTATCAATAAAATATAATGATATATGGTCAGTATTATAAGGCTTGAATTAGAAGTTTATCAATTCTTACAAATATAGAACAAAAAGAATAACAGCAACAATAGTATGCAACCTTACCCCTAACTAGTTAAGAGGCTGTTTTAAAAATGGTTATAGACAGAATAATAAATAAAGTTTGAAGCTGAGTCCAGCTGATACCATTGATAAATGACAATGATATAACTATTTTTTTGGATTCCAAGTGACATGAAAGTTGGTAAAGGTAAATGAGTTCCCTATGTCTGGATTCCCAAAAAGGGTCCTTGCATGTTCAAAGGCACCAATTGAAATAGTGAAAGATCTCCCCTCAGGTATAGGGTCGTTGACACCCTTTTCCAACAACTTCTTTGCTACAGCTAAACTTTTGAGGATACAGTATATGAGTCCCCAAATTTAGTATGGAAGACAACTTGATTAGATGAACTGTTAGTATGAAGTGTTTCACCTAAAACACAATTGAAATAGAACTTATTTATAAGGTAGTTTAGTGGAATCGTATAACGAACCCAAATTGGAACACATGCATACTTGTTTTACCAGGAATAGGCATTGGAATTGCCTTATTTTCCAAAACAACTGATTTCCTTAATCCTTTATAGACCATTGTGACATCGCCCTTACCTCCATTTCCATCTATGTTCTCTTAAAGATTGAAGGAATCTTAACACAACATATAGTATATACAATCAAATGTTCATATATATAATAGCTTCATAATAGGAAATAAGATATAGATAATAAGGAAAGTGAGTTAGTTCGAATGATACCAAAAACCTTGAAGGAGAAGATTGATCATGAAAGGCAAACGATTATTAGTGTATGAAGAGGGATTTGTTCTGCATTGGTTTTTTGTTCATTAGGGACAATTTGGCCACATTCCTCCCAACGAAATGAATTTCCACCATCGGAAACTAGTCGCCATGTCGAGATTCCTTGATGAATTATGTTAAGAGTTATATTCTATATAAGTGAATTTAGAATAAAATTCATCATGTTCAACGAAATTTTTGGTGATAAGTGAAAGTACTACAGTTTAATAGTTATACATCTTCAATCTGCCTAATGAGATGAAAGTTACCCTTATTAAAATAAAATACTCCATTTACCCTTTATATCATATCTAAATTTTATAATTTAAAGTAGATTACACATAACCATGTTCTTGATGTACAGAAATATAGTATTATCTATATAATCTTATATTACTATTATTATGAAAAGAGTTAAATACTATTTCAAACATTTCATCATATAGTTTGCAGGCTTTTCTGAAAGAAGCATTAAAGGTCATAAAAAGAAGTTAACCTACAGATAACCAATAAAGGAATACAATAAATCATCTTCAAAACACAACCACAATCATAAACCATACAACAAATGGACAAAGAAAGGACTCACAATAAATACCTAAAGGTATAATTAAAACTTAGCATAAGATGTAGGGTTTGAAAATAGAAAAGAAGAAGAATACCAACATAGTTAAGGATGCTTCTTCGACGATGACGATCACAATACACGAGACAAGCACAAGAGAGGGGAAAATGGTTATTGGATTATGAAATATAGACGAATGTTGACAGCTAACATGAAAATGAAGAGATATTTGTTGTGGTACTGATAAAAACCTAATAGAAAACAATGTTTCTTCTTATTAACTCATACGATGTCATTTTCAATTTTGTCCGAAGAAATATAGTACAATTTTGATAGTAACAAAAAAATCGTTGCCAATTTGATTAAGTGAACAAATTTGATAATACATTAAGTTAATTACCATATAAGATAATAATAATAGCAGTTTATTAGAAATAATTTGGAAAATATTTGATTAAGTGAACAAATTTGACCATATATATACTTTTTATTAATAATGGAAGGCAAAATAAAAAATGTTTGAAAAATTGCATCAAACTTGTTCTATACATTATGTACCAATGGATATTTGGACCAAACAGTCTGAATAGATTAAGACAAAGAGTTACAAAGGCTCATTTAACATCTGGTAGTTATACATATCTATCCAAACGTATAAACAAAATTATCCAAGTATAAAACACCAAAGTGTAGTTATGAAACAAATAGCATATATTAAGTTAACTTATAAGAAATAAAAGGTAGGCAAGAAAACATGTTATAAAATTAAGATAACCCATTCAAGAAGATAGCTAATGTTTCATCTATGAGACATGTTTGGGTTTACGAAGATAGAGATAGTTTTTAAAGATAATAATAATAGCAGTTTAATGATAAATAATTTCCAATATATTAGAAAATGGTAATTAACATTATATATTAATAATTTCTAATACTTAATGTTAATGATCTTTATTGCATAACTATAAAACAAATTTAGTTAACAAATTTGATTGTAATATATACTTTTTATTAATCATTTTAGCAAAATGAAAAATTGTATGAAAAGGTATAGTATTAGCGACCTTTTATCAATTTGGTAGTAAAATGTTGTATAATTTCTGACACTATTTTATTTTTGAAGCAAATGTTTTACATTTGGCTATGAAACATAGGTTCGTTGCTAAACGTACCTGATGAGAAAAAATTTTTAGCTAAGAAGACGTTGTTTATGGGACAACAAACGATGTCGTCCTAGTGCCTGTTTAAACACAAACGTGCCAACCCTCCTCCTTCTCCACCCTTTCGACTTATCAACCCCCTTCTCCTTTGTTTTTTCAAAACCTAAGCTTTCTACCTTTGTTTTTGCCCTATCTCCTCCTCTGGCTTCGACGTTGTGAACAAATCTTCTCCTTGCGCTTTCTCTCTTAGTGTTGACCTTTTTATTTTATTCTGTCATTGAAGCCAAAAATATTATCATGGTTTTGTGTTATGTTTTGAGTTTGTTGTTAATTTGTTTGCATTAATTGGTGATGATAATGGTTAAGTTATGCAGAAGTTGTGTTATTGTTGTTCAAAAAAGGAAAACAGATGTTATTGATTATGTTCTTGAGTTGAAATATACCTGCCCATAATGTGTTTGACAAAAGTCCTAATTGTGTTTTGAGTTTGTTCTTTACATTTGAATGTTTCTGTTATGTTAAAAAATAAAAATTTGTATCATTTTAGTTGTTCACTTTTAGAGAATAATGATTCCATTTATTTGAATGTCATGGTAGAAGATGATGATACTTCAATTTTGATGGTTTTTTATTTATTTGTAAGGATTCATTAATGGTTTCTTACTTTGAAACAATTTTTTATGGTTCCTATTAATGTCAGTTTAATATGTTAAAAATCTATTAACTTATAACAAAAATGAACATTTTATCATGATACCAAATCATATGTAAAAGAATTGATCATTTGATTATAAAGAATTAAGAAGTAAGTTAAAAAATTTATATTACCATAATGAAGAAAATTGTTTAATGATTTATGATGTTTAATAAAATACATATATAAATATACTAACACCTCTCAATTCAAAGCCTTCTTAGTTTTTACTTTTAGCTTTTGAAATTATTCTCATTTACAAGCTCTAGCTATAAGGATTATCATTGTTCCTTTTACTAGATTGAAATGGACCATCCCTTTTGTTGTAATTTATAGTGTATTTTAAAAAAATCTTTCATTCCTCATAAGCTGTATATAGTAATATGAATGTACTAGCCCTCTTAGCCTTTTAATTAATCATATTGTATTATATTAAATATTAATTTGTTTTTTCATAAGCAATAATATGAGTTTCAGATTGTTGATAACCCACCAACCTTGTAGTTCTTCTTTGTACTCTACAGTTGTCCGTCTGTCCAGGTAAGTCATCCAACTAATATCCACATATGTTTTGATTTAATAGTTCTTAAGTTTTATCTCGGGCTTTGTGTGAATGTAATTAAGAACTAAGTTCTGTGTTGTGGTTTGCAATATTCTTAAAAACATAGGATGGTAAATAGGCTGAAAATCGATGATGCAACTATAATGAGGCTTATCAGTAAAAAAATTCCATTAGCCTAGTAGTGACAACGAGAAGTCCCTTTCTTAATTCACAGGTGTAAACAACGCCACGTTCCTTAGTGTTTCTTTTCTTACAAACTTTATTTATGTAAAGTTCAACTAGGATGTGTTATGGTTTTGTCTAAATCCAAATGATGTGTTGGTTTTATATAATGGTTTGCAATATTCTTAGAAACATTGGATGGAATATAGGTTGGAAACTGGTGATGTAGCTCTGATGAGGCTTATTAGTGAAAATTTTCACAAGCCTAGGAGCAAAAGCGAGAAGTCACTTTCTCGATTTACAGGTGTAAACAAGGCCACGTATCTTAATTAATTGTAACTTTTATTGTAACGTAAAATTGAATGAGAAATGCATTTAATAAGTAAATTTTCTTCTTTTATTGTATAGCTACATGGATAAAAGTTGTATGTCTCATCGGAAATGGTCCACTGAATACATAGGAGTTAAAAGTTTCATGAAATGTGTACAACATCAAATGGGAGATGAATGTCGTAATTGTTGTCCTAGCATCGATTTCTTCAATGTCTACTTTCAATGTCAAGATGTGCTATATAATCACTTGCTAATCTAAGGCATAGATAAATTCTATAGTCTATGGCCTTATTATGGTGAATGTAAGGAAGCAAGTTGTAGTAGAAGTGGTACAAGTTATGATGATAGTAATAATAATGATGTAGATGATTGTGATGTTAATGATGATGGTGTTGATAGGATTGACGAGATGTTTGATGATTATGGGAATTGTATGGAGACTACGAATGAAACAAGTATGCCTAACATAATTAGTAGTATTACAGAAGATAATTTTAAGAAATTATTGAAAGTTGCTTAAGAAGAATTATATCCAAGTTGTTCAAATTTCTCATAACTATCATCGGTATTGACTTTATAAATACTACGAGTCTTTTCCTTCAGATGAGGAGGCAAGGAGACATGTTCCAGAATAGGTGACTCTAAAAAATTGGATTGAAATATGTGATTATTGGGCCTCTGCGAAGGTTAAGGTTTGTCTTCTTTCTCTTCAAATTTCCTTCCATTAATTTTGTTTTTGCATTTAATGAGTATTTCTTCTCTTTATTTAGGAAAAGTGTGAGAAAGCCAATGTTAAAAGAGTAAAAATAAAAACTCCTCATAACAACGACTCTAAATCATTTGTTGTCGTATGATAAGAATTTGTAAGTGTAATATTTAGAAGTTATTATTCTATTAGTTAATACAATATAATCTATTATGTTTCAATTTTTTTAGTTCATATAACATAGTCAGACTCAACTATATGGACAAGAGTGTGATATGATCACACTCTACAAACTGACACACTATAAGGAAGGTGAAGACTGGACATCTAAAGAGGCACAAAAAAATTATGTAAGTATAAAAATTTTAATTTTAGAGTTTATTTATTTATGTAATACTAAGTAATAATATTTGAATTACAT
>JAOTAY010000189.1:30692258-30721185 GCA_025629805.1 Erythroxylum baracoense
TTAACATAATTCAACCCCCCTTCTTGTGTATTTTACATATTATACGTGATTTCTATAATAACAAGTGATTTACTTCAAACTCCATATAGATAATGTCTCCAAATTTTTAAGGCAAAAATTATTGCTGCTAATTCTAGATCATGAGTTGGGTAATTCAATTCATAAGGCTTTAGCTGCCACAAGGCATAAGCTATTACCTTGTCTCCTTGCATCAACACATAACCTAAACCCTTTCTTGAAGCATCACTATAAACTACACAGCCCTCATCTCCCACGGGCAAGTCAAAATTGGAGCACTTGTCAATCTGTGCTTAAGCTCCTTAAAGCTCTTCTGACATTCATCACTCTGGATAAACTTCCAATTCTTCCTTATTAACTTGGTCATTGGAGCAGCTATTATGGAGAATCCTTCAATAAACCTCCTATAATATCCTGCCAGACCCAAAAAGCTTCTTACTTATGCTACTGTCTTTTTTTTTGGTAAATCAATAAAATTTTATAAATAATAAGAAGTTATGTACAACTAGAGATTGCCCAAGTTGCAATCTTTTATCCAGACTCGAAGCCTAACTCACAAGAAAGCATAAGGAACCTTACAAATGTTTCCCATCATCATGCATACCACCATATCAAGCTATGCCATGACTACACTACGATGGTCATATCAGGACCATCTTGCGAGTAACACACTTTCATATAATAGACTCATTTATCGTATCAACCAATCCAGCCTCCCTACTAATCCTTAACTTGAGAACAGTACATCATACTTTGATTCTTCACCTTTCCAGAGCAATGCAGTATCTTTTTAGTGTTAGATTCCGAGGTGATGAGATAGGAGAAAGATCATCTCTAAACCACCTTTCATCGAAGACCTGATCTAGACTTCCTTCTTTTCCAAGCAACATCCGTGGGTTAGAGGCTCTTTAACTGTTATTTGAAGGAGATCCCCTTGTAGCTTTAGTCACCATGTTTCCATAATCGAAGTTTAGTGGAGATTCAAGCTTTTCCTTCATCTTATGTTTCTCCTTTTATAGCAATTAGGATTGCCCTCACTTTTCTCAAACTTGGACCTGGAGTCAAACCTACAGGCATTTCATTACAAATATAAAACACATACATTTTACCTTTTCTCACTGTTTGAGCTGAGGTGTTCCATAACTTGACAGATCACTCTCGTGTTGAAGCTCCCTACATCCAAGGCTTCATCATTGAAGGTTCGCAAGTTTTTTTCAGTCCACAGGTTATACACAATAACATAAAGGAGAATGAAGAACGTATTAAGGTCACAGTTTCTGAAGGTAGGTGACTGGTTAACCCACTTTAAAATAGATTGAAGATTGTCAGGTGAGGTAGGTGTATTTGGAATTGGTTTAGACTGTTTAACCAAACTGTTTTAGAGAAAGGACATTCAAAGAATAAATGATCAATCGTCTCCAAGTCCGAAACACATAAGGAGCACCAATTTGGGGTATGAAGGTAAAGAAGTTTGTCCCTTGTCTGCAATTTATTCAGGAAGGCTAACCATTGGATGAAGGAACACCTAGGACTATTCCTTTTATGCCATACAAGTTTATACCAAAGAACTGTCTGATTTAGAGGTCTCATGAAAGTGTAGGCAGAAGCACTTGTATACTTCTTTGAAGGGCTAGCTAGCCATTCTAAACCATCCTCTCTTGAAGAACCAGGATGGAATTGTAAAGGTTCTAGGTTACTAATAGTCCTAACTATTGTCTCCTACTTGCACCATTCATTATTCCTGACTACTTCAGACACTCTTGCAGTCAAAGGAAGCTCCAAACCATTGTTCACCTTAGGAGTAGAGTGAGCCATCAAGATACCTCTCGGATGCCAAAGATCCTGCCATAAGAAAGTAGACTTTCCATTTCCTATTCTAAATGATGCATGCCATTTCACCACTACTTCAATTTTTCTCGAATCGACATGTACCACATCCTTTGAAATTACTTGTCCAAGGAATATCACCTTATGAAGCCAAAATTCACATTTGTTGAATTTGGCATAAAGCTCCTTCTCCCTTGGTGTTTGCAACACTATCCTTAGATGTTACTTATGTTCCTCTTCGTTCTTCGAATAAACCAAAATGTCATCTATAAATACTATGACAAATTGGTCTAGATATTCCTTGAAGACCTATTCATGAGATCCATGAAAACAGCTGGAGCATTGGTCAATCTAAATGGCATGATTAGGAACTCATAATGCCCATAACGTGTCCTAAAGGTTGTCTTGTGTACATCAGATTCCCTAATTCTGAGCTAATGATAGCCTGACCTGAGATCAATCTTGGAGAAGACCTTTGCTCTTTGCAGCTGGTCAAATAGATCATCAATTCATGGCATAAGATACTTGCTTTGTTGAGCCTCCGGTAGTCAATGCACATGCATCATGTTCCATCCTTCTTTTTAACAAACAGAATTGGTGCTCCCCATGGCGATGAACTTGGCCTTATATTCTCTAATAGTTCTCCCAACTGTTCCTTAAGCTCTTTCAGCTCAGCTGGAGCCATTCTATACAGTGGTTTAGAAATGGGTGCGATACCTAGAATCAGATTGATGGTGAATTCGATTTCCCTTGCTGGTGGCAAACCAGGTAAGTCTTCTAGAAACACGTTTGGAAATTCCCTCACAATTGGAAAATCTTTTAACTTTCCTTCGTTCATCTCGATGTCCACAATGTGTGCCAAGAAGGCTTCACACCCCTTTCTCATCATCCGGTCAGCTAGGAAAGCTGAAATAATTCTTGGTGATGGTGTTTTTCTGTCTCCCTTAAAAGTCAGCTTCTTACCCTTGACAAGATCAAATTCCACCGCTTTGAGGCTACAGTCTAACTTTGCATGATATTTCTCCAAGGTATCTATTCCAAGTATAATATCTAGGCCCTTTAAATCTAAAAGCATTAAGTCCACTACCAGTTTAGCACCATCAATAAAGAGTTCATAATCTCTATATGCTTGACTTATTATCACATTCCTCCCTAAAGGAGTACTAACAATCAATGGACTATCCAATGGCACCAAATTAACACCATGTAATGTCATACTTACAGAAACAAAAGAATTTGTGGAGTTAGAATCAATCAATAAATACACTTCTAAATTAAATAACTGAGTCATGCCCGTAACCACTTTAGGTGTGGCTACAGCTTCATCTCTGTTCATGGCAAACACTATTTCCTGTGCTTAACCCCTTGGCCTTCCTGGAGAAATAACCTTTTTTGCCGCTCTAGAACTTCCCACCTTAGTGACTGGCCTGGTTCATACTGCTTTAGCTCTCTTTGAGGCTTGCATCTGTGACTCATCTTGCCTTGGTGCTGGGACATTCCCTGACCATATGTCCCTTCTCTCTACATCGGAAATATATTCCAAGTAACTTGAGGCACTCTCCTCTATGAAACTTCCCACAATGCTCGTATTGGGGGTTCGTATATTTACTCCTCTCCATCCTTCTACTGCTTATTACAGTTGAGGCTTGCACTAAAGCTGCCTTTTCTTGCTTGTTTTTAGTAAAACCACTACTTCCCATTTACTCTACGTATGAAAAGTCCTCATACTCCTCTCAGGTATAGTGGCACTCATTCCTTTCTTAGAAGACTGTTCCTAGTTCTTCCTCTTCCTGTTTACTTCATACTTTATATTCTCTAGTTACTCAGCTTGGAGTGCAGCATTTGCCAACAGCTGGTAGTCATAAAAGTTATAGATCAATACTTTCTCCTTGATCCCTAATTGAATTCCTCCCTCAAACTTATGTCACTTATCCTCCTCATTTTCAACATTGTTAGCCACATACCTTGAAAGTTGGGTGAACTTCAGCTCATATTCACTCACACTTATGTCCCTCTGTGTGAGATTTAGGAATTTTCTTGCCTTCTCTTGGACATAAACTTTCAAGAAGTATTTCTTCCTAAAGGCTTCCACAAAATTTCTTTATGACAATACCGACGATATAACCTGACTATGAGGCACTGAGTCCCACCAATAGAGTACATCCCCTTACAGCAAGCTCACTCATAATCCAATTTCTCGTCATCGAAGCACTTCATCTGTAACAGGACTCTCTTTATCCTTCTCAACCATGCTTTAGCCTCTTTGGGATTCGTAGTCCCATTAAAGTCTACAGCCCTATACTTACAAAGGTTATCATACTGTTCGCTCCTCTCCACTGGAGCTTGCACTAGAACTTATGGCACTTGGCCCATAGCAAGCGTGAAAGCTTGAGAAAAGGCTTAAAAGAAAAAGGCTTGCAAGAAACATGGATCCATAGGGTTTACTTGGGGCATAGGAGGAGGAGGCAGTGGCACTTCATGTTGCACAGCAGCACCTCAGAATCATGAGCAGAGTGTGTCCCCACATCTTGTGGGACATAAGATTCATCCATACTTCCTTAGTAAGAGTGAGATCGAGTCATAGCTCCTCGAGTTTTCCTTCGAGGCGGCATACTCACTCCTTCAATTTAAAACCAATTAAAATCTTTAGTTCATGCTTCATGTCAGGTTTAAACTCGTATGTGTCCATGTAAAACCTTCTTAAGCCATGCTTCATGTGAAACAATGCAAAAACAATGCATGTTGTTCTTTTAAATTAATGCATGTTCATTTCATGTGTGAAAACAACCCATTTCATGCGCTGCTCTGATACCATCAAATGTCAGGCCCCATTTCATGAGTCTAAATGGTGATTCAAATAGGAGCGCATCACTCTATAGAGTTCATGTAATGGAATCTTATTAGCCATCATAAGTTCATCTTCATTCTCACAACATTCCAAAATTCCATATTTCGACACTTGAAATAGGACAATCCATTCTTATGTTTATATCCTCAATCATCACCCTAAACATATCACTCATTTTATCTCTTATTTCTACATCAAACTAAGTACATTTCAAGCACCATTCAAGCCTAAATGTATCATAGAAAGCATTGATAAGTCCATAATTTATAAATGTATATGATTTGGGACAATAAGCATAACTTTCACTTTGGATGTCGAATCAAGGTCATTCAAGTATGATTTCGAAGAGGACTTCAAGTTCTACAACTTCCATGAAGACTCAAAAGAGAGATTTTTCCGTCTAAAGGGTTAAAATTTACACATTTTTATAACTGTCCTGAGAATGTCCGCTTAGCAGAAATATGTCCCACCAAATAGACATGAATTAAGCTGGAAAGCTGAAATTCCCGAGAAGGTCCGCCCAGTGGGCGTCAAGTCCTCCCAATGGATATTTAGGGGTCAATTTCTAGATTTCTAACTCCTATAAGTTACCTATGACCCCTCTTATCCATATCTATCATTTCTAACTTATTTTTCTCATGATTTTCCCTTCATTACCACTTTCATTTCAGCTCAATATCAATTACATCCAAATCATAATCTATATTTGGTCATTAATCCAAAAACATAACATTCAAACTTATGCACATTTATCATAATTTCTACACATGTTTAACTCTCTTTATCACCTTCATTTCATCTCTAACTTATCACACTAATTCTTCCCATTTCAAGACACCATAATACTCTTTTTCTATTAAATCAAGTTAGAAATGGGTTATAAAGTGTCCAACATGCACCCTATGTAGCATCACTAACTTGTAAAAATCCTATCTTTCAAGTCCGGTCTCTTAAAATTACACACTTTATATCATTGGAAAGCTAAGAGGATAAACTACAACTTCCATAAAGGCAACTTTGTCCAAATCAGTGTAGATTAATACAGTTTTTCTCCTGAAGTTAGAACACAGATTTTACCCCTATGAATGCTTGAAAATCAATGCGAAAACTTGGAAAGTCATGAGCAAAACATAAATATATTTCGTTAACATCAAAAGAAAAGAGTTTTACAAAGCTTTAATGGGCATTTCAAGACCTAAATACATCATTGGTCTCATAATCCAAAAATACAAAATATACATGAATGACTGTACTTGAAATGCAGTTAAAGCCTTGTGTTTTCATATACTAATTTAAATACAAAAAAATATGTAGACTTGGAGTGATGCCTTGACTCTCTATCACTCGATCTCTTGCTCTTCACCTAAAGATGGGGAGGAATAAGGGTGAGCTTAAAAACTCGTGGGTAACAAGTTTATAGCGGAGAAACAAGCAAAACCATTGGAAATATTCGTTGCAATAATGAGTTGCATTGAATCCATAAAGCACGTATTTATCAAATTCTCAAACTTGTGAAACAATTCATAAACAACATAAGTCATGTATTCATCAAACTTGTCAACAAATCATAAACAACTTAAGCACTTATAATGGTTTGGGTAGTCCATATACATAAGAGAGTTCTTACGAAGCTCTAATAAACATGAGGGAGTTCTTGCAAATCTCTAGTAAACATAAGGGAGTCCGTGATGGAGCTCCATGCCACTAGCTGGCGGGCGAAAGAAGCCTTTAACACGGTTAACGTGTACGTGACATAACAGAATGGACCACCACAAACCCGCACAAACATGAATTTAATGACTTGTAAACATATTACACAAAAGGCACATTTCAGAAACATGATTTCCATAAGCATGATATATTTCAAATACAATTTCCATCATTATTTCATAATTTATCAACAAGATCATGTACCAAACATGTACCAATTACTTAAATCATTTACGAAGAAATAAATGCAACATTTATAAAACAATTGAAATCATTTAATTTTATTGATTTGGAAAAATACTTATGGCTCATTAACTCAACTATAAACATATAACCCACCTGGATTCCTTGCTTAAAAACTTGCTTAAAAATGCCCCCCTCTTGCTTCTCTTGCCTCTCTCGATTCCCTTTAACATTGGTAAAAATCCAATTCAATAGGAATACAAATTGAGAACCTAAAAAGCATATTCATTAAAATTTGATTTTAGAATACTTAAACCTATGTATTTCCTAAGCTTTATGAACCAAAACCCTTCCAAAAATCCAAAGGATTAAAAAGGGGCTTACCTTGAATCTTCACCAAACAAAGAGATGTTTGGCTCAAATGGAAGCTCTTCTTTTCCTCTTTCTTTTTCTCTTCTTAAATACCCTCAAAATCACTCTTAAAAACTAAGAAAGATGAAACCCTAGCTTGTCTTCTTTCTTTTTCTCTCATATGGCCAAAGCTCTCTTGCTCTTCTTTCTCATTTTCATTTTTCACTCCTTTTTTCCCTTCTTTCACGTTTTTTCTTCATCTAATAACCAAGACAACATTTTCCTCTTCCAATTCTACCCTTAATGAGTGCTAAATGTCCACTTTACCCTTCTTTTAATGCTTCATGGCTTTTATACTTAAGTGACATGCCATAATTGCCCTCAATACATTCCTACTGCTTTAATTTAACTAACTAGTGTAATAAAATCCTACTAACACTGAAATAAATAATTAAACTCCAATAATAATTTTATCATGACCTCATAATTCATTTAAATTATGCTTAACTCAACAAAAAGAAATTTGGGGGCCAACAAGTTTTGTGTTATTCTTTGCAATTTTACCTCTAACAATGATTGATGAGTTTTTAGGCTGGGGATTAATAGTCTAAGTATTTATTTTTAGGAATTGTTTAAATTGAAACATAAATATTTGAACTTCAATGTGATTAATTCAAACTTAGGATAAACATAAAAAATTCATGTAATTGACATGACAATTCTTTGCATAATAAACCTCTAGGATGGTATATAGGGTGGAAACTCGTGATGCAACTCTCATGAGGCTTATCGATGAAAAATTACACGAGCTTAGGAGTTACAGTGAGAACTTACTTTCTCAATTCATCTGGTCTAACAATGTCACATATCATAGTTCTTGTTTAAAATCAAACTTTGGAAATAAACTTATAGGTGATTGATTCAAACTTAGTATTAATATATGTAAACAAAAAATGTGCTTTTTATCTTTTTGAGAAAACTGATTTTATTTATTACAAACCAATTTCCACTCTTTTTATTTTTATAAAAAATTAATAAAATAATCTGTAGGTGCTTTTTTATACTTCTTAATGACACTTCTTACAAGATATTAGTTGACAATTTGCTTTATTTGACTCGTACTCACAAATGTTGTCTACCAATTAAGTCAATATATTAATAAGCTAAGTACAATTCATTTCTATGCTGCTTATAGGGTATTAAGATATATTAAGGATAATAAAGATCAAAGCCTTATCTTTCCTTCTAATTCTTCTACGAAGTTGTAAGGTTCTTATGACTTAGAATGTCGTGATTGTCCAATCACTAAGGAGGAATTGGTTGTGATTGAGTTTTTTAATTATGAAATCATATGATGGGATTGGTTGGTTTCATTTTGGAGGGGAAATTGTTACAAACCTGTAAAAACTTAGGGGAAATGAAGGATCTAATGATGTGTAAAGTAAAAATTAATTTTTTTGTAATATTAATATGGATACTACCATAACGATTATTACATCTAACTATGAAATCACTTCTTTAAATAATAGTTTTTCATAAATGAGTAATTCTTGATAGATCTTGGGCATATAGACAATTAACACCTTTATTGACTATAATTGTTCTCAACCTGCATGTATGAATGGTCCAAAGATCATATGTCCTTGTAAAAGGTGCAAACAAATTTGTTTTCTTCCTATTGATGAAGTGAATCTCCATTTGTTAAGAAAATGGTTTGTTCCTAATTATTTTGAGTGGACATGAGATGAGGAGCCATTAATTTGTGACAACTAAAGGGGTAATGAAGTAAACTCATCAATAAATATGGACGGCTTTAAAGGGGAACTGGATTTATAACAAATAATATGGGTGCAACTGAAAAATCCTTACATCCAAATAGTTTTTGATGCAACCGGTTATACCTTTCAGGAAAATATAAAAAATCTTGAAGAAGAACTATAAAATTTTTTTGACTTACTAAAATTAGTTGACCAAGAATTATATTCAAATTGTGAGACCATGACTCAATTTTCTTCATTTGCTCGAATATTGAACATAAAGTCTGAAGGGCATATTTTTTGTCTAAGTTTTGATAAATTCTTGCTTATTATAATAATCATTGTCTCCTGATCATACAACGGTTGATAATTTTTACAATATGAAGAAACTTATTAGGGACGTTGATTTGCCAGTTGAAAAAATTGATTGTTGCAAATTGGGAAGTATGTTATTTTGGGGAGATGATGTGGAATTACAAGATTGTAAATTTTATGGTCAATCTAGGTTTAAACCTAGAAAGCGTACTATGAAACAGAAATTAGTACCTTCGAAGTGGATATATTATTTCCTGCTAACTCTGAGATTTCAAAGACTATATGCCTCTGATATTATTGCATCTCACATGAGAAGGCTTAATAAACATGAACAAGAAGATGGAATAATGAGCCATCCATCGGATGCACTTGCATGATAACATTTTAATAACACCCATTATGAGTTTGCAGCTGAAAGTCAAAACGTTAGGTTAGGATTGTTAATAGATGGATTCCAACCTTTTAGTCAATTTGGCCAACAAGATTCATCATGACCAATCATAATTTGCCTCCATGGATGTGTATGAATGAGGCATATATGTTCTTAATGGTGATTGTGCCAAAGCCTACAAATCTAAAGCATAAAATTGATGTATTCTTATAATCATTGGTATTTAAATTGCATCATCTTTGAGAAATTGGTGTGGTGACATATGATGTGTCTCTTAAACAAAAATTTTTATTGAGAGCAACTTTGATGTGGACTATTAGTGAGTTCCCTACGTATACTATGTTGTCTGGATGGAGCACAGTAAGGAAATTGGTTTGTCCTTACTATGGCAATGATTTTGATGCGTTTTATCTTCTTAGCAGGCCCAAAACATCTTAGTTTGACAGCCACAGAAAATTTCTTCCTCCAGATCATCTATTTAGACACAATAAACAAAAGTTCACTAAGAATAGGATGGAGCATACCTCTCCTCCCCTCACAAATCTGGTGAAGAGATATTGCAGGAGATTGATAAATTATGATTGCTGAAAGTTACAGAACTTGAAACTAAAGAAGTTAATAAAAACATTAGTAAAAACTTGGGTTGGAGAAAATGAAGTATCTTTTGGGATTTACCATATTAGAAAACTAATTTGATACATAAAAAGCTAGATGAGATGCATATTGAAAAAAAATATTTTTGACAATTTGTTCAACACCACAATGAACATTGAAGGAAGGATAAAGGACAATGCAACATCACGAGCTGATTTGAAACTTTTTTGTAAAAGGAATGAGTTACATAAAGATCTTCACATTGGTAAATATCCAAAAGCATGTTACACTTTGGACAAAAAACAAAAGAAAATTTTGTATGAATGGTTGAAAAGTCTAAAGTTTCTTGATAGTTATGTTTCAAACTTGACAAGGTGTGTGGACATGAGGAAGTACAAATTATTTGGGATGAAAAGTTATGATTGTCATATGTTTATGCAAAGGCTAATTCCAATTGCATTTCAGGAGTTGCTATCGAATAAAGTTTATGAAGCTATAATAAAATTAAGTTTGTTTTTAAAAAACTTAACATCATCTAAAATAAAGTTAGTTGAAATGGAAAAACTAAAAAGGGAAATTCCAATTATCTTGTGCAAATTAGAAGGGATTTTCCCTCCAAGCTTCTTTGACTGTATGGAGCATCTACATGTACATTTAGCATACGAGGCTAAACTTGCTAGTCCAGCTCAATATCGATGGATGTATCTATTTGAGAGATAATTGTAGTTAATATTAAATAAAAGCTATAACATTTTTTAATCACAGAATTGTAATAACCCTATTTGTAATATAGGTATTTGCATCACTTGAAAAAAAATGTCAAAAATAAGGCTAGAGTTGAAGGTTTGATGTGTAATGCTTATTTAGTGGAGGAAGCAAGTACATTTTCTTCACATTATTTTGAGCAGCATGTGCACATAAGAGACAAAAGTTCCTCGTAATGACAATGAGGGAGAAACGGGTGATATTGATGGTAACTTATTCATTTTCATATATCTTGGACGAACATATGGACGGTCAATAAGAAGAATATTAACAGAAGAAGAAATAAAGGCTGCCTATGGTTAAATTTTATTGAATTATCAAGAAGTTCAACATTTCGTGTAATAAGTTTAAGTTGATTTTGAAATTGATTATTTGAATTTTTGAAGTTAGTGATCTTCACAACTAAAATACATAATAATGCTTTTAGATTACACAAGGAATAGTTACGTGAGCTTATGCTCGAAAAAACACAGGATGCTATCAATGAAGTTGAAAGACTCTTTCCTCGATGGCTCGAAAAATATGTAAGTTTTCACTTACAATAATTGAAATGGTTGAACTATCAAATCAAAGTGTTTAAAAGACATTACACTATTTAATATGATTTTTTTTGTAGGTCTTAGAAAATTCAATAAAGAACAAGTTCATGTGATCTTATGAAAGGATCTTTGCGAACTGTTAAATCATATCTGATGTAGTTTGTTAATGGATACAAATTTCATACAGAATATCATGGTCATTGCATGACAACAATAAATAGTGGGGTTTGCATACAGGAAGAATTGATGGATTACTATGGTAAAATTATTGAGATACTTAAAATTGAGTACCCTGTATTGCCAATAAAACAGAGTGTGATATTTAAGTGTGACTAGTTTGATCCAACTCCTAATGTTTGAACAAAAGTGCACAGCCGATACAATCTAGTTGAAATCAACTAGTGAAGAACATTTAGATAATTTGAACCTTTCATTTCAGCGATGCAATGATCCAAGTGTATTATGTATTTTTTCCCAGCTTACAACGAAATAAGTCAGATTGGTTAGTCATTTGTAAAGTAAAACCTATAGGTGTTTTTGAATTACATGAAAAAGGAGAAAATAAGAGAATTGAAAGTGAAACATTTCAGGAAGATGTTTATGAAATAAATGCATGTGTAACATGTGCCGAGAATGAACCTTTGAATGATCCAAATAATAAATATGTTGACATTTCATCTCGAAAGGATGAGGAGGGTGAGAGATCTGAAAAGGAGCCTGAATTTGATTCTAATTCTTCAAAAAAGAAGATGATGATGATTTTGATTTTGATTTACAGTTAAGTGATGATAACGATTAATTTGTATTTGTAATAGAATAGTAGATGAATAAATCTATTATTGCATCAATAATATATTGTTATATATTTAATTTATATTGTTCTATTATTGGAATATTAAAAAAAATACATATTTTAGGTTAAAAATATGCCACAAAAGAGAAAACAGGAAATGATGTTGCCAAGGGTCAGGCTACCAACATTTGGATGAGCCAGTGCAAGGGATTAGGTGTTATACCTCTAACTACTACACATTCAAATGAGGCATCACCTTCTGGACCTACAATCCCTGTACAGTCACCTTTTGTACCTACTGTTACACCATCTAGCAACCCTGTTACACTATCTATAACTCATATACCGATAGAGATATCAGGGGCAAACGTTGCAGATGAAGGAGGTGACCTCCAGCTTGGAGCTAAGGAAGTTGATAAAAGAACTTACATCACAATTATCAATAATTTGTGAGTGAAATTCTAAAATTTCGTAATACAACCACTATAGGTTTATACTGAAGTTATAGGTTTTAATTTGAAAATAATCTAAAATAGTTTATATATTACGTTGGTTCTGTTTAGAACTTGCTCCAGAAATATCTCATCCAAGTTAAAGGAGAAGATAGATCTTGAGGGTTATACATGGAAGAATATCTCTCAGGCGATAAAAGATTTTTATTATCACGAGTTTGAGGTACAAAAAATATATTCTTTTGTACTTTTTATTTTATCCAATTTTATACATTAATTAGATAAATAATGTAGTTTATAAGTACTTAAGGTATTTTTTCATAAAGAATTTTTTCAGGATTCAAAATTTGATGCTATAATTTATAATATATGGGAGAGGCAAGCTCGTACACGTTATAGAGACTTTCTTGGTTCAATACAAGAATGGTGTACAACCTCCTTATATATCTGAAGAAATATGGAGTCGTTGACAGCAATATTGGACATCACCCGAGGCAATGTCCATTTCAGAGCGTAATTCTACAAACAGACATAGAGGACCGGAGAGAGAGAGTCTACTCATACACACTGAAGGATCTATAACCCACTAAGAGCATGCAGTGAAACTTGTAAGTATCTAAACTTTACACTTATATTATGATTGTAGTTTGATGTATGAAATTTGATTTCAATGCAATTTGATGTATAAAATTTAGAATGAAAATATGTGTATTGTGGAGAATGATAATGTTATAAATGTCTAGTGCCTTTAATAACTGTGTTGTTGAGTAAATTTTTATGTTCAACATGGGGTAAATATCAGAAAAATAGAGGAAACTCTGCCGAAATTTATGCAAATTGTAGTTCACTTATAACACCTTATTCTGATGTAAGAAAAGTCTATGGGCAGGAAGTGTCAGCTCTTTTTGCACATCCACACTAAGAAGTATGATGGTGTGACCTTCATTAACACCCGATGCAGAGAACTGAATGTATTTAAAATTTATACTTTGATATGAATTCTTAATTTACAATTATTTTCAACATACTTATTATTGTACATTATAATTTTTATTATCAATCAGGATAATTTTTACTTTATATTATCATTCAACTTATTGTTTAGAGAAATTAAATGTAGAAAAAAAATCAAAAGATTATCAACAAAAAACTCGGGAAGGAAATGAGAAATAGTGGTTGAAATTATCATAGGTAAATTTAGCAAGAGATAATGTTTGTTTGTAAGTATAAGTTACTGACGGAATTTCTATCGATAAATTTAGCAACTGACATTGTAATTTCGTCGGTGATTTACCGACAGACAAACAACTTCTAATCGCTAAATTTTCTCTGACGAAATTGCAATGTCCATCGCCACTGACAGAATTAGAATGTTCTGTAGAAAAAATTTATCGATGGACATTGGTAATTCTGTCGTTAAATTTACTAATGGAATGAAAATACTCCGTCGCTAAATTTGCAACGGATTCCAAAAATCCATCACTAAATTTTACCTACGGTTACGTCTCCGATTACTCGTTTCGTCGGTAATTTCTGTTGCCAAATTCATTTGTCGATAGAAGATCTTTATTTTTCATCAGTAATTTCCATCGCTGAAATCAATTTCTTTTGTAATGATTCCGAGTAATAATAGGCTAAGTAGGGTGGCTGGAGGATTCTGTAACGCCAGACATAGATGTCTTAAAGAGATGGCACCTAGGGTTTATTCTTGTTCAGGGATCTCTGATACTATATACAAAATAGAACCTAAACAGAGGAATAGGTATTGCCCACTCTTTCGCTTTACATTGCTTCATAATATATAGATTATATATGTTTCTATTCTAGGAATTTATAGTTGTACATGACATGGTCCTGATCTGATTTAGCTAACTTATAGGAACCAAATATTCACCAAGAATATCTTAACAATATAGATCCCTAAACAAGAATATAACTAGATTATTAAAAATAACACAATAGCTCAATCTAAAATCTTTATAAAATCTGTTTTATATATACTACTTAAGTTGTAGTACAACATATTGATGAATTGGCTAACTGCTCAAGTTGTAGAACAATAGATTGATGAATTGGCTAACTGCTCAAGTTGTAGTACAGCAGATTGATGAATTGGCTATGTTTTTCTTAGAGACGATTCTAAAATCGTCGATAAAATAACCATTTAGCGACGATTTACACATTCATCGCTATAAGTAAATGATTTTACAACGTTTAACAGAAATGTCAGAAAAGGGTAAATATTTTACGACGATTATTCTTTACCTTCGCTATAACAATAGGTTTTAACAACGCTTTTATAATTTCATTGCCTAAACTTAACTATTTTGCGACGAACAACAGTAACGTCAGCAGATGTTGGGGAAATCAAGTTAATTAGCGTCAATTATGATAAAGTGTCACCAATAGTTCCAACAAGTAGCGACTAAAAATACTTTGTGTCGCCAAGTACGTATACTTTTTTGCAACGATTGATGTAATCATCACAGATTGGTCTTACAAACATAATATTGAGCGAAGTTAGAGGAAACAGACACATAATGTAAGGTTTTTGTCATCATTTGTGTCTTTCGTCGAAAACATTTGGCGATGACGTATAAAATCATCTCGGATGTTTGAACATATGGTGAGTATTTGTTTTATACGTCATGATATGGCTAGGATATTGTAACGATTATATGTTTCGTCACTAAAAGTGAAAATTAAATATTTGGAAGATAGTTTGTAATGATTTTTATGTACTTAATAATCGCAGTTAAGGGTTCTTCTAATTGACATTTTTATAATCTATCGTAGTTAAGATATCTTTTGTTGAGAAGTTGTTTTCAATGTTTAAAGCATATTGTTGAAAAACACATAGTAGGTTATTTAAAACATAAAAAGTAAATATATTATGGACATTAAAATATTTACGAATAAAAAATGTTTAATTTCATAGGATGAAAATCATAAATTTAAGTTAACAAGTAGTGTTAATCACTAATATTTAGTAAAATTAAAAAAATTATTTATAAAAATTATGGAAATGGTATAATATAATATAATATAATATAATATGGTCAGTACTACAAGGTTTTAATTAGAAGTTTAACAATTCTTATAGACATAGAACAACAACAATAGTACGCAACCTTACCCATAACTAGTAGAGAGACTGTTTTAAAAATTGTTACAGACAGAACGATAAATAAAGTTTGAAGTTGATTCCAGCTGATACCATTGATAAATGATAATGAAATAATTATTTTTTTGGATTCCAAGTGATATAAGAGTCAGTAAACTTAAATGAGTTCCCTATGTCTAGATTCCTAAGAAGGGTCTTTGCACATTTGAAGGCACCAATCGAAATAGTGAAAGATCTCCCCTCAGGTGTAAGGTTGTTGACACCGTCTTCCAGCAACTTCTTCAATATAGCTAAACTTCTGGAGGATACAGTGAATGAGTCCCCAAATTTAGTATGGAAGACAACTTGATCAGATGAATTGCCAGTATCATGCGTTTCACCTAAAACACAATCAGTATAGAACTTATTTAGGTAGTTTAGTTAAATCGTATAACGAACCCAAATTGAAACACATGTATACCTAATTTACCACACATAGTCAATGGAATCGACAAATTTTCCATATCGACTGATTTTCCTAATCCTTTACAGACCATTGTGACATCGCCCATGCTTCCATTTCCATCTATGTTCTCTTGAAGATTGAAGAAAGCTTAACAAAACATATAGTATATAAAATCAAATGTTCATATATATATATAATAGCTTCATAATAGGAAATGAGATGTAGATAATAAGAAAAGTGAGTTAGTTCGGATGATACTCAAAACCTTAAAGAAGAAGATCAGCCATGAAAGGCAAATGATTATTAGTGTATGAAGAGGGGATTTGTTCTGCATTGGTTTTTTGTTCATATGGGACAATGTTGCCACATTCCTCCCAATGGAATAAATTTCCACCATCGGAAACTAGTCACCACATCGACATTCCTCGATGAATTATATTAAGAGTTATATTCTGCAGAAGTGAATTTAAAATAAAATTCAATATGTTTAATGGAATTTTCGATAATAAGTGAAAGTAATACATTTTTGTAGTTATACATCTTCAATCTGCCTAATGAGATGAAAGTTACCCTTATTAAAATAAAAGTAATCCATTTACCTTTTATATCATATCTATATTTTAGAATTGAAAGTAGAATACATATGACCATGTTCTTGATGTACAGAAATGTAATATTATCTATATAGGCTTATAGTACTATTATTACAAAAAAGAGTTAAATATTGTTTCAGACATTTCATCAAATAGTTTGTAGGCTTTCCTGAAAGAAGTGTTAAAGGTCATACAAAGAAGTCAACCTATATACAACCAACAAAGGAAGACGAAAAATCATATTCGAAACACAACCACAAACACAACTCATACAACAAATGCAGAAAAAAGAACTCACAATAAACACCTAAAGGTATAATTAAAACCCAATACAAGATGGAGGGTTTCAACTAACACAGTTAAGTATGCTTCTTTGACGGTGGCGACCACAATAGACGAGACAAACATAAGAGACGGGACAATGGTTATTGGACTGTCAAATGTAAATGAATGATGACGGCTAACATGAAAATGAAGAGAGGTTTGTTGTGGTAGTGATAAAAACCTAATACAAAATGACGTTGTTTCTTGTCTTGTATGATATTGTTTTTTATTTTGTCAGAAGAAATATAGTACAATCTTGCTAGTAACAAAAAAACCATTGACAATTTGTTTAACTGAACAAATTTGATAATACATTAAGTTAATAACCATATATGATGATGATGATGATGATGATGATGATGATGATAATAATAATAATAATAATAATAATAATAATAATAATAATAATTTACTAGAAATAATTTGGAAAATATTTGATTTTGTGAACATATTTGACCCTATATATACCTTTTATTAATCATTTTAGCAAAATAAAAAATTATTTGACAATTTGCATCAAACTTCTTCTATACACTACGTACCAATGGATATTTGGACCAAGAGGTCTGAATAGACTAAGTTAACTTATAAGAAATAAAAGGTAGGCGAGAAAACATGTTCTAAAATTAAGATAACCCATTGAAGAAGATAGCTAATGTTTCATCTATGAGACACGTTTGGATTTATAGAGATAACAATAATAGCAGTTTAATTATAAATTATTTCCAATTTATTAGAAAATGGTAATCAAATTTATTATTTAATAATTTCTAATATTTGATGTTAATGATGTTGATTGCATAATTGTAAAACAAATTTAGTTAACAAATTTGATTGTAATATAAAGTTTTTATTAATCATTTTAGCAAAAATAAAAATTGTATTAAAAGGTTTAGTATTGGCGATGATTTATCAATTTGGCAGCAAAATGTTGTACAATTTGTGACACTATTTGATTTTCGTAGCAAACGTTTAACATTTGGTGACGAATCTAGTACCGGATCAGAAAAAAAATTTTAACTGAGATGACATCATTTGTAGGTCCTAGCATCTATTTAAACACGGATGTTTTTTATTGTGTTCTTGAGTTGAAATTTACTTGCCCATAAGGTGTTCGACAAAAGTCTTCGATTGTGTTTTGAGTTTGTGATGTACTTTTTCAAGTTTCTGTTATGTTAAAAATTAAATTATAATGTTATATTTTCAATGGTTGTTGCTAAGTACTTGTACAAAATAAATTAAAACATGTTATTGAAGCTTGGAAATTTAAAGCCATTAAATTGAGAAGCAAATTAAACCGAGGGAAGTCCCTGCATTTCCATCTAAGATTTAAAAATCTCTTAAAGAAGTTTAAGAATAAATCTACACTTATAACTTCCTTTGCCTTCAACCTTCTCAGGAACCAAATAGTGTTGGAAAAATGTTGGAATACAATTTGTCTAACACTAAAAAAAAGAATATCCGTATAACCCTACAAATGTTATAATCCTTGAACTATTTTAAAACAACAAAAACAATTTTGATACAATGTCCTTGGTCTAGATGTTATATATTAGACTTTCAGTAAAAGCGTTCAAGATTCGAGTCTAAGGCCAACAAAACAATAAACAAACTTTGAGCATCTTATTAGAAACTGCAAATTCAATTTAATATGTTAAAAATCTACTAATTCATAACAAAAATGAACATTTTATCATGATACCAAATCTTATGTACAAGAATTGATCATTTGATTATAAAGAAATAATAATTAAGTTAAAAAAATTTATAGTACCATAAAAAAGAAAATTGTTTAATGATTTATGATGTTTTATATATCAATATGAATGTATTGTCCCTCTTAGCCTTTTAATTAATCATATTGTATTATATTAAATACGAATTTGTTTTTTCGCAGGCTATAATATGTGTTTTAGACCATCGATAACCCACCAACCTTGTCATTCTTCTTTACACTTTGCGGTTGTCCGTCCGTCCAAATAAATGCACCAAATAATGTCCATATATATTTGATTTAATAGTATATGAGTTTTATCTCGAGTTTTGTGTGATTATAACTAAGTTCTGTGTTGTGGTTTGCAATATTATTAGAAACATAGGATGGTATATAGGCTAAAAACTGGTGATGCAACTTCGATGATGCTTATCGGTGAAAAATTTCACGATCCTAAGAGCGACAGCAAGAAATCCCTTTCTCGATTCACAGGTGGAAGCAACACCACGTACCTTAATGTTTCTTTTCTTCCGAACTTTATTTGTATAATCTTCAACCAGGATGTGTTATGGTTTTGTGTTAATGCAAATGATATGTTGGTTTTGTGTAATGGTTTGCAGTATTCTTAGAAACATAGGATGGTATATAGGCTGAAAACTGGTGATGCAGCTTCGATGAAGCTTATCGATGAAAATTTTCACGAGCCTAGAAGCGACAGCGAAAAGTCGTTTCTCGATTCACAGGTGGAAATGTCACATACCTTAATTAATAGTAAATTTTATTGTAACGTAAAATTGAAAAAGAAATGCATTTAATAATTCAGTTATCTTTTTTTATTGTATAGCTACATGGATAAAAGTTGGATGTCTTATCGAAAATGGTCCACTAAATATGTAAAATGAGTTAAGAGTTTTATGGAATTTGTACAACATCAAATGGGTGATGAATGTCGTATTTGTTGTATTTACATCGATTGCTTAAATGTTGACTTTCAAAGTTAAGATTTGGTATATAATCACTTACTAATCTAAGGCATAGATAAATTCTATTGTCCGTGGCTTTATCATGGTGAACGTAAGGAAATAAGTTGTAATAGAAGTGGTGGTACAAGTTATGATGATAGTAACAATAATGATATTGATGATTGTGATGTTAATGATGATGGTGATAATGGGATTAACGAGATGTTAGACAATTATGGGAATTATATGGATACTATGAATGAAACAGGTATGCCTAACATAATTGATAGTATTATAGAAGATAATTTTGATGCGTTATTGAAAGTTACTCAAGAAGAATTATATCCAGGGTGCTCAAATTTATCACAACTATCTTTTGTTGTAAAGTTGTTGCATTTAAAGGTCTATAATAAATGGAGTAATAAGTCTTTTGACATGTTAATTGTCTTGCTGAAAGATGCATTACCTGTTGGACACAAATTGACAAAATCTTACTATGATGCAAAGATAATGTTAAAGGACCTTGGATTAGGATATATTTCAATTCATGCATGTAAGTATGATTGTGTTATATTTTGGAAGGAAAGTAAAGATGTTCAGGAGTGTCCGATTTGTGGTACATCAAGGTGGCAAGTGGATAATGGGAGAGAAAAAAGATACCAAATAAAATCCTTCAGTACTTTCCTATTAAACCACGATTACAAAGACTTTTTATGTTAAAAAATAGTAATGGATATGAGGTGTCATAAAGAGAAACGCATTGATGATAACATTATGCATCATCTAGCAAACTCAATGGCGTGGAAAGAATTTAATAGAAAGTGTCCATGGTTTGCAAAGGATTGTCGTAATGTTTGACTTATATTGGCCTCAGATGGATTTAATCCTTATGGTAATATGAGTACTTCATACAACATGTAGTCGATTATTTTGGTGCCAGACAATTTACCTCCATGGAAGTATATGGAGGAGCCTTTTATGTTATTATCTTTGTTTATTCCAGGACCTACTGTTCTTGGTAAGGATATCGATGTATACATGCAACTATTAATTGATGACTTAAACGATCTATGGGAATTTGGATTACAAACTTTTGATGTTGTTCAAGGTGAAACATTTATAATGCATGCTACTGTTTTGTGGACTATAAATGATTTCCCAACTTATGGGAATTTGTCTGGGTGGAGCACTAACGTTTATATGGCTTGTCATGTGTGTAACCATTAAACTTATTTATTGAGGCTACAAACTAAAATATGTTATACAGTTCATCGTCATTATTTGGAATATGGGCATAGATGGCGAAGAAGTAAATTGTTCAATGGCAAAGTAGAATTGGGTGAAGCTCTGTTGCAGTTGTCTAGTGATAATATTGTTTACTAACTATCACATTTGGGTGACATTACGCCTGGCTAATACCCAAGTAATAGAAAGCGAAAGAGAAATGATGTTTAACTCAATTTGACTAAAAAATGTATTTTTCAATTTGGCATATTGGAAGGAATTACTATTGAGGCATAATCTTGATGTGATGCATATTGAAAAAAATATTTGTGAAAATATTTTAGAAACTGTTATGGGAATTGATGTCAAGTCGAAAGGCACAATTAAAGCTAGACTTAACTTGAAAGACATGAATATTAGAAAAGACTTGCATTTGAAAAGAAGAGATGATAGGTCATGCATTATTCCCTTGCTTGTTATAACATGTCAAAAAGGGAGAAAAAAGCTTTTTGTCAGTTTCTTCAATCAATGAAGTTTCCTGATGGGTATGCATCACATATAGGTCGTTGTGTAAATGTTAAAGAGGGAAAAGTATCAGGATTGAAAAGCCATGATTGTCATGTACTTTTGCACGATTACTTTCTATTAGAATACGTAGGTGTTTGTCGAAGGATGTGTCCATAACTTTGGGTCAATTGGGAGAGTTTTTTAAGCAATTATGTTGCAAGACACTTAAATTTGAAGAGCTTGACAAAATGGAAAAAGACATAGTTTTGATTCTATGTAAACTTGAACTAGTATTCCCCTAGTCGTTTTTTGATGTAATGGTTCATTTGGCAATTCACTTACCATATGAAGCAAAACTCTGTAGACCAACTCAGTTTTGATAGATGTTTTCGATTGAAAGGTAATTCATATTAACTTCTAATATTTTAAGTTATAGATTGTAGGTTGTCAATTCCTAATATTTTATAATTTGTTCAAATTTTTATGCTCTCTTAAGCATTATATATGTAATAGAACTCGACCTGAAGGGTCAATTGCGAAGGCTTATATAACAAATGAATGCTTGATATTTTGTTCAATGTACTTAAGTGATGTGGAGACAAGATTTAATAGACCAGAGCATAACTTTGATTTTGATGAAGAGGGTGGGTTATCAATTTTCTCCCAAAAAGTAAGGCCACTTAGTGTGAGTAAATATGTGGAGTTAACTAAAGATAAATTCCAATTTGCCCATTGGTATATTTTGAACAATTGCGAGAAAGTCGATATATATGTAGAGTATGTATATTACTTTTGATTCAAACAATCATAATCTAATATTTGTGTTTGAATCTCATTTCCTTACTGTCATTTACTTTTTAAATAGAGAGCACAAAGAGTCCATTCGTAGCAAAGGGATTATTAATGTTGAAGAAAGACATAAGTTGAAGTTTGTATCATAGTTTAGAATCAAGTAAGTTACATATTGATTACATATTATGAACCTATGACAATTTCTATGTCAGAATAACTTCTAATTTCATTTTGTCATACAGATGATACGATTACATAATCGTAACGTGCAAGAAGTGATAACAACATTATATAGTTTGGCATGGAGGCCTCATATTTGTGGGAAAAAATATACAGGTTGCATTGTTAATGTGGTGAGATTTCATAAACAAGATTGAGATAGTCGATTTAGAAGCTAAAATTATGGGGTTATTATTGATGGATGTCATGGTGATGATTTTATTGACTTCTACAGTGTCATTTCTGAAATAATAGCATTGCACTACATCAAGGATAAGAGTGTTGTTCTATTTAAGTGTAAATAGTTTAATCTTACTAATATGAAAGTGAACGGGAATATTACTAGCATCAATGTTAGTAAGATATGGTATGATAATGATCCTTTTGTCCTTGCAAGTCAAGTGAAGCAAGTTTTCTACCTCAGTGATACTGTATTGAGTAGCAATTGAAAGGTTGTTCAAAAGTTTCAACATCAAAATATCTTCAATTTTTGTGAAAGGGATAATGGCCAATTCAATGTGGATGAAGATGAAATTTATCAAGAGATTGGATTAGAGTTCAATAATGAAGCCATTTGAATAGAAGATGCATATATATCATCATTTCATAAGAGAGATGTTGATCCCAACATAGTACAACTGGATGAAGTCCAAGCCAATTTTATCTTATAAACAGATGAAGACTATACTCAGGATGAATTAAATGATAATGATGATACTTTGACTGAATATATTAGTGATAAAGAATCCAATGATAATGTAATTAATGATGATGATTTTCAAAATCTTGATCATGATAATTGAATGTAAATAAATTGTTTATATTGTTTGAAATGTTATATTCATATTTGAATTGTTTATATTCTTCGAAATGTTATGTTCATATTTGAATTGATGTTTTACGTATGTTTATTCAGGATGAATCAATGTGTATTGTTGATGTTTACTTATGTTTATGCGGAATGTTGGTGCTTAATTTATGTTTATGCCAAATGTTCAGTTTTGAATTGTGTTTGACTTATATTTATGTGGAATGTTGATGTTTGAGTAAAGATTATGCATTATGTTGATATTTCATTTATAGATATTCAATATAATGGGACCTGGTAAAAACAAGGGAAAGAGGGTGGCAACTACCGAGGATATTCCTCCCCTACAACATCCAAATCAATCCGACCTTATCGATCAACAACCACCGATTTCATCCTCCATTGAAGGCAGTCAGTAACAACCTATATATACCTCAACTAGTGCTGAGGGATCTTCAGGTTTGTTATTATTAACCACCTATATTTACAGTTATGCTCAGATATATATTTACATATTAAATGTGTTTTTTCTTATCATTATTCTTTTGTTTTCAAGTTCTAATAATGACATAAGAAAAAGAGGTAGAAGTATCACTAAAAGATTTGAGTTGCAACGCATGAATATTGCAATGAACACCAAGTTGTCTATGAATATTGACCCCGTGCAACGTCGTCCTGTTGATAAAATTCAATCAAAAAATTTGTCCAGTAAGTTAGGAGTCATTGCTGGGAATGAATTGTCTTGCCTTCAGCATGCCAGGTAGTTGAAGGAAGACAACTTGCTACAGAATGCTTTGGACAAAGTTTCGGTAATTTTTCAATTCATTTTATTATATGCAATATGAGTTTACTTATTTAAAGAGTAAGTTAACTAATACGTGTTGTTCACAAATAAAGCTCAATATCGTCGATATTGAGAACCCTGAAGTTTCAAGCTGTGTCAGTTCATTGTTGAAACAAAAAGCAAGGGATCATCATCATCGTCTTCATAAATACTATAAGTCTTTTCCTTCGGATGAGGAGGCAAGGAGACATGTTTCAGAAAGGATGAGTCCAGAAAATTGGAGTAAAATGTGTGATTATTAGGTCTCTTCGAAGATTAAGGTTTGTCTTCTTTTTCTTCACATTTCCTTCCATTAATTTTGTTTTTGCATTTAATAACTTTCTTCTCTTTATTTAGGAAAAGTGTGAGAAAGTCAAGGTTAACAAAGCAAAAATGAAAACCCCTCATAACATCGGCTCCAAATCATTTGTTGTCAAACGACAAGAATTTGTAAGTGTAATATTTGGAAGTTATTATTTTATTAGTTAATACAATATAATCTATTATGTTTCAATTTTTTTAATTCGTATAATAGAGTCAGACTCAATTGCATGAAGAAGAGTATGATAGGATCACACTCTACAAGCTGACAAACTACAAGGAAGGTGAAGGATGGACGTCTGAAAAGATGTAAAATAATTATGTAAGTATAAAAATTTTAATTTTAGAGTTTATTTATTTATGTAATACTAAGTAATAATATTTGAATTACATCTCGATTTTGTGTTTTAAATTGTAGGATAAGATGCAGGAATTGTTGCAGAGATCATTGTCTGACATGAATGAATCCAATATGGATAACATTTGCAACAATGTCCTTGATACAAGATTAGGGTTTATCAAAGGCCTTGAGCATGACCTTAAGCCAATTGATTCTTCATTGTCACAACCAGCATATGTAACGACACTTCAAGAGGAGAACCGATGGCTTAAGACTCAGTTAGAATGTAATGAAGAAAATTTAGATCGTACTCACGAAAAATTACAACGTAATGTGCAAAAACTAGACCGTATTGAAAGAGAGTTGACCAAGCTTAAAAACATTGTCAAACAAATACTTGGTTCATAGTATGTTAGTAGTAGTGACGATGAGAAGCCTTAGTTTGTCCATAAATTTTTTTCTTAAGTTTTTTAATTAACATTGAATTACATGTTTTTTTATATAAAATGCATTTCATTTTTAATTATGAAATATTTTTTATTTTCATTTATTATTATTTAAACAATGTCACCAACAATAATTACAAAATGTGACTAAATTATAATTCAAACCATGTTAAAAACAATAATATGAATTTAAAATGTTGCTAATAATTATAATTAAATATTAAATTGGTAATAGGGAAGTCAAATTAAAATTAAATATTCGTTACTAAAAGTTTTTTGCTACAAATATAAGATCTTCACCAAATCTTTTCACCTACGTTTTCTAAAACGTTTTTAATAACATTTAGCTACGCTTTAATTTTCGTAGCTAAACATATTATGCTACGAGCCCCCTAGAGAGTGGTCGAGTTGGTGAAGTAGAAGGGTATGGGGCCAAAAGGTCCTGTATTTGATTCTTCTTACCTACACTCTCTTGATCGAGTCTGTCGTACAAGGCTTGCCTAGTATGGAATATCCGGTTGGTGTGATTTACAGGCTGTTGCGTCAATTTGAAGATTTACCTAGTACGCATCCAAAGGATAGCGGCTGCGAGTTCTTCCGTTTAAAAAAAAGTATTTTGTTACGAAATTAAATCGTCGGTAGAAATTATTACCTACACCTATGTTAACATAGCTAATAACCTTTACCTACCAAAATTAAGCGTTGCAATAAGTCATCTACGATTATTTCTCTTTTCCTCGCCTATTCTTATTAGCAACGAAGGGATCGATGATTGTAGCAAAATCTTTTAGGCGACAATTCCTTTAAAAGGCAGCAGATATTTTTTTTTGCTACCAAGCTTTTGCGACAATTGGTTCGATGATTTGTTTTCGTCGTTAAATAGGTTTGGCAACAATTTTGTTTATTTCAGTGACATTATATTTCAGCGCCAAAACCCTTCTCTGTTGTAGTGTTGGCTTCTCAAATTGCAGCCAAAGTGCCAAGCAAAGTAACTCAACTGGGTCGTCATCACAGATAACCTTCCATTGATGGAAGTAGAAACAAAACCAAGGTCGGTTACCGCTTGATCGAACGTGAAACCAGGCTAATTTTCTTTTACTGCGTTATTATCGTCACCTTTCCTTGCATGTTCTGAGACAAATTTCTCTAACTCCACGGCAAGCAATATCAAAGTTTTCATATCATGGTGAAGTTAGTCATAGATAGCTTTACAATCTAAGAGATCTAAAGTTGAAGTTACAATAAGAGGTGTTGCAATTAGATTCAGGAAAAAAGTTTCAACTTCAATCCCAAGTTAACGGTCAAATATCAGTTTAACCAATTTTGAAATTAGTAAAAGAATTTACTAATTTCAAACTAATCTGACGTAATTTGATTTGGCCGTGTTAGAAATTTACAAGTGAAATAATTCTATAACGAAAAGAGACATAAGAATAAAATGAGTTATATACAAAGATATGTCTCATAATTCATTATCTTAGATTTTGAGTTTAAATATTATGTTCTAGTTGTATATGAGTTCACTCGAATTAGATCCAATTTTTTCTTGAACATCTTCAAAACTATTCGTTGGTATCAAAGTTAAGTTGCTGAATAGAGATTTGAGGGAGAGCTAATCCAATATAGATGGATCTACTTATGAGAAAGAGATGTTAGAAATTTACAAGTGATCCGATATCGAAAAAAGACGTAAAAATGAAGTGAGTTATATATAAAAATAGGACTTATAACTCATTGCCTTAAACTTTTGAATTGAATATAACGTTCTAGTTGTATATAGAGTTACTTAGATTTGGTCCAAAAATTTTGAATTGTTAAGTTTAGTTGCATATGGCTAGTCAAAATTGAAAATATGTTAAAACTTATAAGTATCATTTGACTTTAAATTGTTGATTCATTGAGTAATTTATTTGAAACACGTAATTTAAAGTCAATATATCCAATACATAAGGTTCCAGTATTGCGAAGGATCTGGAGAGAGCTATAATATACGCAACCTTCTCTTTGTAATAAAAGAAATTATTTCTGTGATTTGAATCTATGACTTTATGATCACAAAAAAACTTTACCAGTTACTCCAGGACATACCCTCTATTTAAAACACGTAATTTGTGGAGTATTATTTATATCCCACAGTTTACTCAATATGTAGTCGAAGGGTAGCGATCACGAGCACCATGATACTGAAAACGTATATTGGCAAATGTGGTAACGTGGATGATACCTAGTCGTCTTCAATCTATAATTCCAAGTTACGGCGGCAGATGATAATACAGAACAGACAATTGTGGTTGTTATGGGTCTATCAAGTTCTCTATTTCATATACAGTGTTGTCCACATGTTCTGGGTCTCGCAAGGCCCTGAACAATGAATGATAAGTTAAAGTTGAGAAACGAGACCAGAAGCAGCTAATTCTCTTGAGTAGACCCTGGCTAAGAAGAACAAACGAAGACAAGAATGTTAGATGTGAATAGGAAGACTACATTTCTCTTTATTTTCAAAGCAGTCTCAAAAGTAAAAGAAAAACAGCAAAATTTATCTTTATATTGAATTACATACCAAGAAAAACATAGGAGACTGTTCTTTTTCCAACACTTCTTTATGAAATTGAATTCTGATTAAGTGTTATTGTTTTGTTTTTGTGTCGGTGTTGCAAGGAAATGCCAGGGAATGATTCATTTAACAACAAAACAAAATCTTCTAAAATTGCATTTTAATCAATGTTTTCAAAAATAGATTAGAAATTAAACTGGTAAGACAAGAGGCTTAAGGTTTAAAAGGTTCAAAAGGTACTAAACAATCGTAAAACCTATTAAATATTAAGTAAAATTTTAATCATGATTGAAGAAGACTATTCTTATCTATAAAAAATTAAAAGTTTAATTAGAAAAGGAGACTATTAAATGAAAATTAATTGATTTATGTTGTGTTATAAAAATTGATTAGTTTATAAAAACTTACTAATTAATTAATAAATAAATTAGTTTTTAACGGTAAAGATTGTTAAACTAAATTAAACTGGAAAATTAAAAACTGAATTAAAAAGTTAATTAATTCAAAATTTTTACTATTAAATCAATCTAATATGTTCGATTATTAAAAAAAAATTTAGTGCAAACATCATAAAGATATATCCCATAAAAACCTACCATTGCAATTTTTATATTCTTTTTTTTTGTTAGCCCACGAGGTGTCCTAGGAGGGTCCCAACTATGAGAAAGTACCTTTAAGCCATCCACACCCAAACTAATCCCTGCTCGCATCGGGTCAGCCCGTAAGGAGTAAAGTATTGGCCAAATAAGTTTTTCCATTCTCAAGGCTCGAGCTTAAAATACTTAGTTAAGGGATGAGAGTGCTGAACCACTCACACCAACCATGTTTAGTTTTTCTTTAGTGTAATTGGTACACTTATCTCTTTCTTTTTTTTTTCGAGTTGTCCATTTTTCTATTAATGAAAGTGCAATTTTAATTAAAACCCTTTATATTAATTCTTAAATTGTGCAAATTTAGTTTATTTTACTAGTAAGATCGATAAAATAAGATTTAATTCGACTTTAATAAGGAAAAAGCTACCAGCTCATAACACAAATTTCAGAAAATGGAAATTCTAGTTTAAAGATACATTTGGTTTATCTTATCTAACTTTGAACCCGCTTATCTTGGAATTAATGATTGTTATTAGAACAATAAAGTTAGGTTTGATGTAATTTTAGCTGGAAGAAGGGAAGCTATAAACAAACA
>JAOTAY010000189.1:30721428-30734304 GCA_025629805.1 Erythroxylum baracoense
ATTAATGATTGTTATTAGAACAATAAAGTTAGGTTTGATGTAATTTTAGCTGGAAGAAGGGAAGCTATAAACAAACATACATATATTTAAGAAAAGGATTTCCAAGGAATTAGGGCTGCTCAGCATTAAGGTTTTATTATCATGTAGACGTAGACGTGTAACAAAGGCAGGGATCCAAAGTTCCAGGACATCTGACTTTTGGGTCCTAAGAATGTGAAACAAAGAAACTTATTTCGTCTAGCTGCACGGTCACATCTAACTTTGGAAGCACTTCGATCGCCGACCACACCAAATAAGCGAAGAAGTCTAAGTCCGTACATTTGAATGGTTGGGAGCGTTCTTGTTTCATGCAAGCAAAATGCCCTGAACTGTGCACGTAGTGGCTTAATTTTGACCATTCGTATTTTTATGTTAGAAACATTATCTCAAGTTTCTGCTGGAATTTTGAAGACGATTGTACAAGCCAAGACTTCATCTTCTGTGTTTTTTCTGTGTTTACACCTTCAAATGCCGTCCAATTTGGTCGGTTATGCATATTGATTTGGTTTCCTCTGTCACCATAAATGACGCATCAATTACAAGGTCACATAAGAGATGACAAGTTTTAGTAATGTTTAAAAAGTCAATATGCATAACCAAATCATTTATGGTGACATAAATAAAAATTAAAGATCCGATTTTTTAAAATTAATATTTTTAATTTTATTATATATCATAAAATTGGTATATAATAAAAGTTCAAAAAAATAAAGATTTAAAATAGAATTAAAAATAGTATTAAATAAAAATTAATTGGTTTAGTTTAACATATGAAAATCGATTACTTCTTAGTTAATTTTTAATAACAAAAATTATTAAAATAAATCGAATTAAAAGTTAAAAATATTAGCATATTTGAAATTTTTATAATTAAAACAGGTCAAACCGATTTAACTTTTTAGGGTATCTTTTTATGTTTCTTCCAGGGAAATTGTGCGTGGAGCCCTGTAAAAGGAACAACGACAAAATGAATGCCGTACAAACAATTGGAGGATAAGAATTGGCAAGCATGCCAAATAATTGTACATGTATTTTAGAATGATATGAACAATTCAGTTTGAAAATGATAGCTGATCATAGGAAATAGAAAAGTAGTCCTTTTAAGTTAATTGGAGTATTATAATTATTAACCACTTTTTTAATAAAAGAAACATACCCATTGAGTAGTGTAATTTATGCTGTCAAATTTGGAGTTTTGTAGTTGGATAGAAATTTAATAAAGTAGATAAGAAAAACAGAATATTACATCAAAATATTTTTAATGTTTAGAAAATCATTCTAAATAATAAAAATTATAGAAGTATATAATAATTTGTAAACTATATACTCTAAATAATTTTATTTGAGGGGTAAGATTCAATAAACATAATATTTAGAGGCATTCCTCCCACCACTTAAATCATATCTAATGATAAAATCAAAACTTACTTTATTTTCATATACCTTTTTTCCTAAGAAAATATATTACAATCAATATATCATTAGATCTGCAATCGCACAAACTACTGAAAAATTATCTATTAAGACTAACGTTTTTAAAACCGATTCGGTTCAGTCGGTTTAACAATAAAAATTCTGAATCAGTCAACCTTTTAGTTTTTCCTTCAACTTTTTATTTCAGTTTTTAACTTTTCAGTTTGATTTAGTTTAATAATTTTTGTTGTAAAAATTTATCAGTTTACTAATTAATCGGTTAGTTTTATAAATTAAAATAAAATGATTAATTTTTATTTCACAGTCTCTTTTTCTAATTAAACTTTAAATTTTTGGATGAATAAGAATAATCTTTCAATTATTTTCAAACTCTTTAATTTTATTCAATCTTTAATAGATCTAATACCGATTAAACCTTTTCAATATTAAATAACTTGTTTTATTGGTTTAACTTCTAGTCCGATTTTTAAAGCATTGATTAAGATACAATTTTGGTCATTATATGCTGAGTAAAAGATGAGTGGAAAAGAAGTAATGAGGATGGAAAATGTAATTAGGTGTAAGGGAAGGTAAGAATTATTATCATTCCATTTAAATTAGTCTAAAGAATATGTTACAGTCATTATCTGTACATAATTAATATATAATCCAAATGTTGGCATGCCTTTGGACTTTGAATTGACATTGCACTGTAACATCCAGTCCAAGTAAACCAATAAATAACAAGAATTAAGAAATAAGAAATAAAGATTTATATCATTAGTTAAAAGATAAGAGACAACTACAGGCAAATTGTTACACAAAGGCGCAAGGTTGTTCTTTTCTCTTCGAGGCTCGAAAATCACACCAAACCCCCTAGAAAGAAGGAAGCTATTTGAGCCTTAAAGAGTGACTATCTCCGTTTACAAAGTTGCTAATAGACAAAAGAGAGGTTGGTAAGTTAAGAGGTATTCTTTGAAAGTCAGAAACTCTCAATGAAACCCCACCTCCCAAAAAGCTGCAAAACGACTCGTTTCAAGAACGTGGGCTACTTAAACGTGGTCAAAAGGTCAACCGCGCAAAAATTGAGACATCATTCTCATTTGAAAACCCTCCGCGCATGAAACCGAAGACTCGCAGCAAGAGCAGCACACCGAGGTGGTCGGTCTGGAAAAATTGGAGACATTCACTGACTGATCCTTCTCTCAGGAGGATTTGAAAAAAAAAAAAAAAACAAAGGAACGGACTAATGAAAACAAAAACAGACTATAAACGTGTCTTGAAGACTTTTATTCTTCTGTCTATAGTTTTGGACGAACTATAGTAGAGCCTGTCGAAGGTTTCTGATAAGATCCTTTACTGTGATGGAGAATTTATTGTCCATCTGCAAGAAATGAATGAAAAAAGAAAATCTTGAGATGGGATTGAACCAGATTTGCAGAATTTAATTCCCATAAAAAGTTTTACTGAATAAAGAACAGAATAGGTTTTTGTTGTCATCTTATGTTAATGTTGAAATGGAGGGGAAAGAATTTAGGAGAGCAGATTCACCTGACAAACAACAGTAACATCAAGTGTGGAGCTCCCGAATGGCAGGACACTGGTGTTTATGACATTTAGATGAAACTTTTCTACTTCGCTTAGTATTTTTAGTAAGTTTCCTTTCTGCTTTTCACAATGGATTCTGATGAGCACATCCCTGTCTGAAACTCTAGCTTCTATTTCGGGCAGTGGTTGGTCGCAGCAGCCATCTGAGTTTTCTTCAGTTGAAGAAGATTCATCATCAACATAGACCTGAGACTTCTTCACAAAGATTACTGATTCCATCGACTTCTTGGCAGTTTTTTCTTCAAGAATCTTCACTCGTTCCTGAAGATGTTTCAAGTACTTAATTGCATCGCCAAGAACAGACGCCTTGTCCATCTGCAAAATCAAATGACATTGTCACTTTCATTATTATGGAGCAATCGACAAGCATCTGCAATTAATTTTGGACCCCATAATTCTGATTATGCACTATAACACACCAAAAAAGATATACTAGAAGAAACATTATATGCTCAAGTTAACTGAAATTAATAATTTGACATTTGCAGTTATAATATTGTGATTTAGGTGATTGCTTCAACAGTTATTGAAACCCTACATTAAATGTAGTCACATGCAAGTTTCAATTTAAATACCAAAGAGATCAAGAAAAGAAAATTAAGATGTACCTTCTTTAGGCCAGGCACAACAGCTGAAAGAGCAATGAATCGCTGACTGAGCTTCTCACGCCTCTTTCTCTCGGCCAATACATGATCTTGTGCATTTGTAGGAGTCCTACTCATTGCACCAGCTGCCCTTTTGGTACCCTGACCATAGTATGTTGAACCATATTGATCTTCCAAAGAACCCTTAGAGATCAAAGGTTGGTAATTCACACTTTCATGGTTTCCAACTTCAATCTTGGGTTTTGCGGTTTTGGGGTCAAGAGTGTGGAAGAATTGAGAAGTAGCTGGAGAAGAAATGGAGTTCTCGAAGGAGATAATATGAGATGATGAAGAAGGAGAAGCCCTGGATGGTATTAGGTCAGTGGTGCAAGAGCTCCAACTATTGGTCTTAAGATGTTTCGCAGGCCTCTCAAGTATTTCGGTTTGTGGTGTTGGAATTGGTACACTGGTAAAGTTCTGTGTGGAAGAAAAGGAGTGAAAGTGAAGATCATCCATTGAGTAATCAAGAGGACTCGTTAGGTACTGATAACTAAAGGCTGGATCTTCCATTCCCTGATCATTAAAAAGAGTAACAAAATTATGATTTCCATGAGAAGTTTCTGTTTACGATTATCTCAATAAGTTGCTTAACTTGCAACTAGTTCTTACCAACTCAGGTAACCATTTGGCTGATGAATTCTCCATTAAAGCGAAATTGATTGTTTCCTTAAAGATGGATTATGGACTGTAAGAGCCTGGTACAAGATCGGCAAACAAAGTAGTTGATAGATTAGATTTCGAGAACTATATAGCTGAGGAAAGGCCAAATTGGAAAAGAAGAGAAGACCCAGAAACGAGAACAATCGGTTCACTTTCTGCAAAAACTTCTCCTTCTCCTCGTAAAAACAGCAAGAAGAAAGGATTTCAACCCAAGAAACTAGAGAAGTCAAGCTAGAAGCTCAATGGAAAACATCCACTGACAAAACTAGACAATCTTGAGCCAGTTCCAGATACATGAACTGAATCCTCCAGGAAAGTTGGATTGGTTGTTGAACATAAAGGTTACAACTGAAGTTGAAAGCTTACCTTGTTCAATGAAAGACCCAAGAGCAGAAGAGCGAGACCTGACTTGCCTTTCAGACATGCCAAAAGACACAACTTTGGCGTCATCTTATAGATGCAAAGCAGTGGGTAGTCGTTGAATACGTATATACGGTCAGGTGTGAAAACGGTTCCGCCTCACTATTTTAATCATAAATCACTGTTCATTTTTGGGCTCTCTCTTGCTTTGACCGATCATGCATTATTTTTTGTTGGCCAATTAAAAAATAGCGCACTCGGAAGTGAGTTATGAGCGATTAAAACATAATTACTAATATCCATTTACAAAATAGAACCATTTTTCTTGTATTTGGATACCGCAACGACTAAAATATTCAATTGATCCGATCAATTTCGTTGTAAAAATCTTGAATTATTTAAATTTTTAGTTTAATTTTTATTTTTTAGTTTGATTTATTTTAATAAATTTTGTTATTAAAAACTGATATTTTTATTAATTAACCGATTAATTTTTGTAAGTTAGTAAATTCTTATAAATTAAATAATTTTTTAATTAAATTTTAAATTTATCGATAAATAAAAACAACCTCTTTTAATTATATTTTAAATTTTTTAATTTTATTTAATTTTTAACTAATTTTACAACAATTTAATATCAGTTGATTTTTTAAACCTTAAATCTTTTATCTTACCATTTTAAATTTCAATCTAATTTTTAAAACATTATTATATCAACGAAAATCAGAATTTACAACTTAAAATCTTTAAAGACAATCATCTGTATTGTGTAAAAGGAACAAGGATAATTTCTTGGTAATGATAAGTGATTGTGATATATAAGAATTACAATTTCTTGTTACGATGGATTTAAATAATTTCAACTATAGTTTCTCAGTCATGCCCACTTTGTTTATTTATCCACTCTCACTTTACAGCTGAGGACGATCCAGTTTTTTCTATAACCTCAAACTTATTGGAAGAGAGCTGGCATTCAGTAGGACTCCAAAAGCTACAGTTAGCACATATAATTGATATGATAAGAAATGCCTGACAGTGATCACTGCTTGGGATGCCATAATCATCTATACAAGATCATAGGGAAGACTCTTCTAAAAAATAAAAAAGATCATAGGGAAGAGTTTTTAACCCTTTTCTTTTTATCAGACGAACTCGTAATTATTATCTTTCATATGTTCACAACGTAAATTTTTAAATTAATGCAATAGCCTATAACTCACGTAAATCAGATATTTTATACTAAATAAGTTATGTATGACAGGTTGATTGAGAGACTATAAGTAAGAAGATTTAAACACATAAACTTTTGGTCCGAGGCGACTTGGCTGCAGTGCAATCTGTCTAATACAGATCCAATGCAGGTGGATGAGTAAACCACAATATTTGGTGTCTCTTGCTGGTTTATATGACAGTGACAGAACAGGTGTATTTTTGAAGATGATTTTGAGTGGTCGAAAGTATGACATAACTTAGTACTAGAGTATGTAAATTAGGTCAAGAAAGCCCAAGTGGTGACTAGACGAGTCACCACCGCGCCGGGTTTATCAGTAAGTTATATTGTCAGATGGACACCACCATCAGAGGGTTGGATCAAAGTAAATATAGATGGCGCAGTGCAACCCGATTCTTCTGTTGGTACAATTGGGAGATTACTTCGAGACTGCAACGGCCAGTGGTGTGGAGAATTCTTATACAATTTTGGAGCATTCCCGTCCTTGGTTGCTGAATTGAGGGGAGTCCGCGAGGGTCTTCATTTAGCTTGGGATCATGGTTGTCGAAAAATCGTCTTAGAAGTGGATTCGTTAGAGGTAATCAATATTCTTTCCTCTTCCGAACGACTACTTACAGAAGACACTTTTTGATTCAAGACATACAGAAGGTGCTAGATCAAGCTTAGGAGGTGCAGATTCAATACGTATACAGGGAGGAAATCAGAGTGCTGACAATCTGGCTCAGTTAGTTATGCAGGGAGGAAATCAGAGTGCTGACAATCTGGCTCAGTTAGTTATGCGAGCACGACCAGAATTGCATATCCTTTCAGAACTCCAGCTGAAAACACGATTTTTTGTACATCAGAATCGGAAAGGAACTTTGTATCGTCATGACATGCGTTAATGTTATAATTTAGGTTTCTTTTTCCTTTGTACCCAAAAAAAACCACATAACTTTTTGACTCCTGTTCCTCGTTCTACTAACTCGACTAACCGTGAGCGTTTTTAACCCGTTTATGAATTGTTTCTAGAAATTTAGGGTAACGAATTACTTGATTTTTATTCATTTTAAAAATATTTGCACTATTTTAAATCATTTAAAAACTTTTTACAATATTAACATTTTATGTTAAATTATTTTGAATAAAATTCTATTAAAATTAAATTGAACAGCAACAGGAAGTTATATAAAAATTTATGTTAATATAAATTTATAGTAAAAGTTAAAATTTTAATATTTTGTAATAATTTTAAAATAATAAATAAATTAAATTATAAAAGAATTATGTATTTACGTAACTAAATAAAAAAGACATGGAATTAGCTTATAATTTAAGAAATTTTAAAAGAATTCGTTAATTTTTAAATTTTAAAAAATTATTTATAGACCGATCAATATTGCTTGTGTAATAATTTAATTAAAATTTTAAATTTGAATAAAATTAATTAAATTATATCAAGTTTAAAAATTAAATTTAATTATTATAATAGTAATATTTGAATAATTCATATATAATATTTATATTCCACGGAGAGATTTTTAAAAAGAGTTCTATAATTTTTACAGGTTGTAAAGTAAAACATGCGGTGGAGGACTAACAACTCTGTCCGTGCGGTGGTCTGTCCCACTTGAAATTTTTACGTGTGCTAGGCAGATGATTTTCAGGAATCTCCAGCTAGCACGTGTCATTATGAGGAACCTCGAAGGAAGCCACCATCTCCTCTCAGGTCAGGTGCAGGTCTGGTCTTTTGTTCTGATTTTGGGTTCTGAAGTTGGAAAACAGCGCAAGTGTTCAATTTTTACAATTCAGGGTCCAACTTTCACCTGCATCATCAAAATCGTCGTCACTCCAATACGACCACGCTGATGTAATAATAATAATAATAATATTATTATTATTATTATTAGTATTATTATTATAATAAAACTTAATATTTCATCATATCATTTTAAAAATTAATATTTCTAATGTTATGTCATTTTATGTATAAATAAATAATTAATTAATTAAATATGATGAAATAAATTATATGATGATGATGATGATAATAATAATAATTATTATCATTGTTGTTGTTGTTGTTGTTGTTGTTGTTGTTGATATTGTTGTTATTATAAAACTTAATATTTCATCATATCATTTTTAAAATTAATAATTTTAATATTATGTCTTTTTATGTAAAAATAAATAATTAATTAAATAAACATGATGAAATAAATTATATGATAATTAAACAATATTATAAAGATTTAAAATATAATGATTGAAATAAAAAATTAAACTATCAAAAACTAGATAAATTTAATAATTTCTTCTACTAAAATTACAAAAATAATAGTTAACCAATTTAATTATGTCAAAATAAGACGTTTCAATAATTTAATATGCAAAATATATCATTATTTTAAACTATTATTCTTAATTAAAATTATAATTAAGTAATCGAAATTTATATAACTTTTTATGATATTAAAAGCTATGATTAAAAAATCGAATCGATTCGAATAATTCAACCGCGAAAATTTTAAACTAATTAATTTTTGCTCGATTTTTAATTTTCGGTTCGATTTATTTTAATAAACCTTGTTGTTAAAAATTGATCAGTTTATTAATTAATGAGTCCATTTTTGTAAACTAATCAATTTTTATTAATTAAAATAAACTATATAATTCTTATTTAATATTCTTCTTTTTTGTTTAAACTTTATATTAAGGACAACTTCTTTTAATCTTATTTCAAATTCTTCAATTTTATTTAATCTTTAATCGATTTTATGACGATCTAATATTAATTAAACCTTTTAAATTTTAAATTTTTATTATTGTAGTTTATTTTCGAATCAATTTTTACAATATTGATTAAAAATTAAGGATGACAAAAATAACTCGGCTTGTCGGAGTTGGCTGAGTCACGGGCAGGCCATGGTCCGTCTCGCCCTTGCCTATGCCTATTTTTTCTAAAATGACATCGTTCTATCTAAAATGATGTCATTTTAAAATTTTTCAACTTAAAAAAATAAATGACAGATCGAGCAAGCCCGAACCGAGAGTAACCAGGGCCATTAACATGCTTATTAAAAATACTTCAATTGCTGAACCTTTTTAACATGGTTCAATAATTAAACTATCCCGATATTTTGTAGCAACTAACACAAAAGTCATAAAGTAGATTGTCGACACGCAAATTTACTACCTTCGCTTTGACAAATGAGACTGATACGTGTTACTTTTACTATTGGACTTCGTTGGCAAATCATTGTCTACTTGTGTTATAATATAGATGTAATTAGGCCACCACGTAAGACCAACAATGGAAACTTCTAATTAATCCTTATTGGACATGTAAAATAGCTTTACTTAAGGATTTATATGACAATAGCTTTTAGCAATAAAACCTACTTGAGCAGTTGGGTTAAGTAAGAAGACTTATAGCAAAATGATAAGAAGGTTTGTTTACTTTATTAAGAAAAGGCAGTTTGACCTTTTTTATTTCAATTATTATATTTGAAAAATTATCATTTACTTTTTTTAATATTGATTTTTATCATATAATTTTTACCATACTTTATTATTTTTTTAAAAATTATAATTTAAAAAGACATGATAATTAAAATAAAAATGTCAAATTATAAAAGAGTTCCCATGTATTTAAAAGTTAGATGTTATTTTTTTGACCGAAATAAAGTTCTGAATTTCAATATTTTAATTAATTATGACATAAACTTGTTCATTATGTCCATATTAGAAATTATCGACCCATCTAAGCTACGTATACATTGTCTTTGTCTTACTTACTTTGTTATCATTTTGATTAACTGAGAAGTAGCATGATTAATTGGAAGATTCTGAGGATCTTATTATTCAATGGCTCGACATGGACAGGCTTATACCAATTCCGATTCAAGCAAACTCGAGAGTGTCTCTAAGTGATTTGTGGTGAGGTCAGTGCATTGATAAGGATGGAATAGAATAACCAACAAGATAACTACGTAGAATTGAACTTAATTTTGTATTTTGGTGACAAGAAACTTGTGATTAAATTAGTTTTATCATGTGACCTTAATTTAAACGGTCTATGTTGCAACCAAGCTGTCACAATCTTCTCGAATACACATCAGATCAGCCTGCCTGATGTTGGTAATCAAATGCCAAACGTGGTTGGAATGGCTAATGAGAGTAGAAGTGCGATCAAGTCGATTGATCACTGTAGAAATCTAAATAATTATTAATATATAGCTTCTTTTGTAAAAAATTAATTTCTCATCACTATTTTATTCAATCGCCAGTTGTAGTTAGCAAATTAATATAATTATACTTTCAACTATGAAAACGACTGCTGCGTTGCTTAACACATGATTTGCTTTGATAATCATACAGTAACAGTGACGTGTATATGTCTGTTATTTAAGGTTCGAGGACTCGTAATTACTATCTCCTGTCTTGAGGCATTCCTCAAAAAACACAGAATTAATTTTGATACTTCTGTTCATAGGAACCAAGAAAAATAAAACTGAAATGGAAATCCAAAATTTAAGTTAGCCATAAAGTGGTATGTAGATCAGCACACAACAGTTAATACATTATTATGGCAAGGAATGATATATATATGTTAGAATGTTTTTTTTGTATGTTATGTTTGAGTGGTGATAAAAATCGATGTTTTTAAAACCAGATTGAAAGTTAATATGATAAGACAAGAAGTTTAAGGTTTAAAAAGCTCAATTGATATTAAAATGTTATAAAATTGATTAAAGATTAAGTAAAATTGAAGAATTTGATAAATGATTGAAAGAAATTATCCTTATTTATCGAATAATTTAAAATTTAAATGAAAAAAAAGACTGTTACAATCAACTAATGTGATCATCGGATAAAATGTAATTTTTTTGGTAAAATTTTGATCTACTTTTGTATAGTATAGGAAGCATGATAGGAAAGATTCATTTATACATACAAGTTAAAATAAAAAAGTCTATAATATTTAAAAATCTTTTAATATTTTGAGATTAATCTAATTTTTTAACCATTCATTTCAATTAATTAAAATTTAGTTTCTATCTAACCATGTTTTTCTACAAGAAACCTAATCTTTTTCATATATAGTTTAGATTAATTATGAATTCAAATGATTAACCACAATAATAACATCAATACTTAGTATAAATCTAGCCGAAGCTTAAGATTTGGAGAAGTCTAGTAGTACGCAGCCTTAATCCTAACTAATAGAGAAGCTATTTTCAAAATCCTTAGGATTAACCATTTTTCTTATTTTATTTAGAGAAACTAGGTCATAACAACAGTTTATAAAACCAACAAAACCGATAATTAATGTAATATGAAAAATCTAGTGAAAGCTAATGGTTTGTATTCAATTGGATAGGACTAAGGTGACAGGCTATACAGATATTTTGATTCAAATGGTCATCATTTGATACTTATGATCGTTCAAGGATGTCTTAATTAAAGCAAACATGAACTAGCACCAGCAATTACTTCTTATAGCGTACGTATTATCCATTAGATTTTTTGGGGACCAAGTCCTCGATCCGTCAAACGACTACACAAATACAGAGTGATGTATATATTTATTTATTCTTTGGTATTTCATTCATGTTAAAAAAATACTACTTTTCACTTTTTTAACGACTTTATGTTAAGATTCTTCTTTTGAGCAATAAATATCTCTTTTTAATTTTTTAGATTAATTTTTTTATTGAAAAATCTTATCATCAAAAATATGATAATAAATACTTATTGACAGTCTTGTTATAAAAGTTTATACATATATTTATATTTTTATCATTTGGGTTTAGTTCTAACTCACGTAAAAATGTCATCGTCGTCAATACCAAGTTAAAATTCTGCTGATGTGCAAAGTCTTAAAAGGTTTCATAATACACAGCGTTACTTTTCTATTTAATAGAAAGGCTATTTTTGGTTACATAAAAATAAAAACAAAAATTAAAATGACATTTTTTTATATTAAAAATAACGAATTAAAGTTTCAAAATTTAGATGATTTTTATGTAAATTTGTAAGTCATAGAATTGTAATATTTTCATATGACAATTTGTGCTTATGAAGACTAAAAATAAAAACTATTGGAAGCATTGATTAATCATACACGCCAATTGCAATACCAAAAAACAATTCTAATTTTTCAACATTAAAAGTGAAGAACGATTTAGTACAGCTAAATCTCGAATCCCGATAATTTAAAGTATCTTTTCCTAGAGGAATGCACGAACAGCAGACACGAAATGAAGAAAATTCAACCCCTCAAACAAGTAGTGGACAGCTGCTCTTTGGTGGAGGATGAAGGGGAGGAATCTTAGTAAGACTTTGAAGTTGGTTTCTTGTTCCTTCTAGGAGGAATCTTAGTAAGACTTTGAAGTTGGTTTCTTGTTCCTTCTAAGTTGGAGGAGCTTACTGGGTCTGAAAAGATCAATATCGATCGAGGACTAGTAAAGCATTGGCCATGTCAGTGTTATCTTCTTCAAGCTATTGCCATGTTTTTTGGTCATCAAATCTAATAGATAAAAATAATACGGCAAGAGATCACATATGATTCTGAGCTCCTGAGGTCCAAGATCTTGGGATGTTGATCGACCCTCGTGCGCAAATTTAATTTGGAGTAGACTGAGTGGTCCATATCTTCCTTATGATTGGGACAAATTTATCTTGGATTTTCTCGAATCTTATGTTATGACAATGACAATGTTGTACTAGACAAGTAAACATAGCGAGGGGAGTGTAACTGTTTCAAAAAAAAAAAAGGAAGTGTAAGGAAGTGGCTCAAAATTTGATAATTAACTATCTTCTACCAGAAATTAGAAACTATAGCGTCACGATTTCCTGAAAAAACAAAGAGAGGTCGTGATATTGCTCCTTCAAATTTAGATTTTCAATTTAACAAATATGATTTTAACTAAATCATAG
>JAOTAY010000189.1:30738302-30755568 GCA_025629805.1 Erythroxylum baracoense
GAACAATGCAAAGAAACTCTATCAAGTTCACTAAAGAACTTGTTGATCCAATTAATCATTTCCACTAAATGAAAAATAGATTATGACTCAATTAACAACCATTGCTATATTGAAATCTTTTCAATCCTAAATGATATTGTCCTGAGTAAATAAACCTTAATTAGGATTTACTTCTAAAGTTATATCCTTATCATCTTGAACTCAAATATTAACTCACACATAAAATAATGAATATCTTTAATACTTTACAAGTATCTGGTATCTCAAATACTAAATATCTTTAGTATATTATCTATGTACTTAGACTTAGAATAAGTTAACAATGTCCAATCTATCTCTATAGTTCTAATTCCTATAATTAAGTTGTTACCTTTTTATATCTAACAAGAGTTGTTCTTGGACAATTATGTGTTTAACAATTGAAAGTTATAACCGTTGTTCTTTGTGAGCAATATGACTCCACATACTCCCACTGAAGAGGACAACTATACTCCCACTAACCTTTTTTTAGACGTAATAAATTCACAATCATCTCCAAAAAAAGCTCTTTGAATTCATCATGAAAGTGAATCTTTCAATATCTAATAGCCTTTTAACTATACATCAAATGTATTATTAAAAACACTAGTTTCAATTAGATGTAATGTTATGAGATTTGAACCTTTCAAATTCCTTCTTACTCCCACCACTTATCTTGAGAACCATTTTCCTATAAGTATATATTGAATCAAACGATTTGTTCAAAAAACAATTTTCCCATAAGTATACATCGAATCAAACAATTTGATGTATAGAAAAAGAAATAGAATACTATAAAAGACAATAATATTCTAACAAATTGAGAAAATCGTCTGGGTTAATATAAATCAATGATAAAAAACTTATCCGATTCAACTAGATTAATTGTAAAAATCTTGAATCATCCAAAATTTGGATTCGGTTTTTAATTTTTCAGTTTTAATAATTTTTACTGTTAAAAACTGATCAATTTATTAATTAATAGATCAAATTTTCTAAATTAATAAAATCTTATAAATAAAAATATATTAATTAATTTTCATTTAAGAATTTTTTCAATTAAATTTTAAATTATTCGATAAATAAAGATAATTTCTTTCAATCATATTTTAAATTCTTTAATTTTATTTAATCTTTAGTCAGTTTTATGATAGTGTAATACCGCTTAAACTTTTTAAACTTTAAACATCTTATTTTACTGATTTAACTTTCAGTTCGATTTTAAAAAATTGATATAAATTGCTTTATTTAGTGAAAACACTTACAATTTAGTCATTTATTTCAATTTCAAAATTAAGCACAGCGATACAGGCTGATTGCATCAGCATCACGGCCAACGAAGTCAAAAGAACTATTAAGTTATTTTATTTTTGGAAAGTAAAAGAACTACTATGGTCAATCGCTTAATCAAAGATAACGAAGGTGAGATTTCGAGCAATTGGGAAGATTATTCTTTTGTAACTAAAATGTCACAAATTTAGATTATGAAAATAACTTCTTTATAAAATATAAAATGACGGAGATTTGTGTATGGTTGTTGTCGTCTTCGGCGGCTTAATAAGAAAATACTATAAGTCTAGTCTTTTTCCAAGATTTAAATCTCTTTAGAAGTTAGAGACTACCCTGTACATATATTTTTTAAGTTCGGTTCAAAATTGGATTCAATTTAATATTTAGCTAATTCAAAATTTATTCTAAACCTAGATTAAAATATGAATTCTGATATTAGGTATTACTTATTATAATATTATTTCTTTTTCTTTCTTCTCATTTTTCAACATAAACCGAGGAATCCAAGCCTCGAAAGCAAAGCAGTCAGAAATTTGATGCACACACTATTATAGTAATGACCATAATGAGATGTTTGACTTTAGCCCTGTTCGGCAACCAGCTGATTGCATTAGCTGTTTGTTAGAGATGTTTGGTAAAATTAGCTATTTAGTATTAGCTGTTTATAGGTAAAATAACTTATGAAGATATTACTTAAAAACATATTATAAGAGTATGAATATTATATATTTAGTATTTTGTTGAATATTCTTATAAGAATTTAGATTTTAAATATAAAATTCTACAAAAATTAACTTTATAACTATAATAAAAAACATAGATATAATTTGTTTCTTTTTTAAGATAATGTCATCTAATCATACAATATGAGAGAAGTTTATGTTTTGTATAAATGTATGATTAAATGTTAAGTCTATGACTTGTATCAATATTTAAAATTTATGTTTGGTTAACCTCCTCAAACAAAGCTCTGTAAAACCTCTGCTCTATTCATGATATCCAAATACCCACAAACCGGAACAACTAAAAGTTAAAGAAATTAATGAAAGAAGCGCAAAAGCTTGTTTATACTTCCTAGGACAAGGCTTTAAGTTGGAGATACAAAGAAAGGAATCAAAGAAGAAGAAACAGAGAGGAAGAACGTAATCGATAGAGCAAGAAAAATTGGAGAAAGCAACAAAACCAAGTAGAAGAAGAAATGTGGGAAACCATTGAGGGGTTTGTCTAGGAACGTTCTACTTCAATGAAAAAGATGCTATGAGCAAGACCGTCATAAATAAACCAGCTACTTCGAAACGCTCTATTGAATGAACTTGTGAAAAAATAGCTAGTTGGGTTGAATCAGCCAACCCAATCAGCTCCTATCTAAACAAAAAATCAACCTTTTAATATAGGTCAAATCACTCATTTGAGTCAAATAACTAATAAATAGCTGGAATGCCGTTCTCCGGCCTTTCTTAGGAAGTAGATGCCAATGAAGCACCGATCAAAGTTCTCAATATTTTCTTGACTCGATGAAAAGAGAAGAGGAAGAGCATGTGCAAAAGAAATTTGAAGCCTGGAAAATGGAAATGGCTGAAGAGAACTTCTCAATAATTTTGTAGAGATTATAACAACTTAATCTGGAATTAACCCTTGATACCAATTTGCTCAATGTGTTTAATACACGAGTTCAGTTGATTATATATATATATATATATATATATATATGAACAATAGGAGCACTCTTTAAGAGGTCCACACAATCTGAGCACAACATCCTATGGTATAATTTCTATGTAGCTTTTAGAAATAATCATATTGAATTTGTATAATTATTTATCTATTTTATAACAAAAATTTTGTCCTCGTCATTTTTTAAGTATGTATTAAATTAACTTTCAAATATATGTAATAAATTATTAATTATTTAATTTAAATAAATTATTTAATATATTAATAAAAATTAAATATTAAACTAATTAATCAATAACAAATTATAATACAATGCATATTTCACACTAATTAATGCTAGATCTTCAAAGAGTTTGGGGAAATCAAACCTAAAACCTCTAATATTAGAGAGTTTTTAAAATAAGTAGTCATTCTAGAGGGAATTCTTTGTCTATTATCGTGTTGTTTAGCAGCGCCAACATTGATTATTATTTTAAATCTACAGGAAGATGTAAACTATGACCTTGGTTCTATATGGACAGGCTATTATCTAAATTGATAAAATGAAAATAATTGAACTCCACAATCCAAATGATGTTACCAAAAAATCTAAATGACGAAAGGAAGAAATCAAATAGATTATTTATATATTTTGGTGTTAAATTAAATTGATCTTGTACCAATGTGTATGTAATATGTTGAACTCCATATACCTAATCCTCTTTTCTTTCAACGGATCGAGAAGTATTCTATAAGAAAATGGATATTAAAAAAAAAACTTGAATGTCCCTAATTCACTTTTTAGTAATAATTAAAAAATTCAACCGATTCAACCGTAAAAACCTTAAAACGTTCAATTTTTCAGTTTGATTTACTCTAATACCAATTTATTATTTAATTGGTCAATTTTATAAATTAATAAGTTCTTATAAATAAAGATAAATTATTTAATGTTCATTTAATATTTTTTAATTAAACTTCAAACTCTTCGATAAATAGGACAATCTCTTTTAATAATATTTCAAAATTTTTTAATTTTATTTAATCTTTAGTAGGTTTTGTAACTGTTTAATATCGATCGAACCTTTTAAACATTAAACCTCTTGTCTTATCAATTTAACTTCCGTTTAGTTTTTAAAACGTTACTTTTTTTGGATTAATTAAGAGACTGAATTTAGTTTATTCAGAAATGTTGAGCAAAATATGACAGCAACCTTCTAATTTTTATAGAATATATCGAAAACATGTACCATCCAAACTAATTATGGTTACTTTTTTTTGGGTCAACCCATCAACTTGCAGTTTACTTCTGTATTTTTATTTTGTTATGCTCGTGAGTTAATTCACTCGAATTAAAGTCCTAAACAAGAATTTTGCTTATATCACCATCTTGTCATACTGACCTATATTGCATGATTCAATTGATGAGTTCGACATATGACCTATATTGCATGATTCAATTGATGAGTTCGACATATACATCAGAAAATAAAGGCCCGACATGGCATGTTAAGATAAATAAAATGGAATCTTCCTTCACCAATTGTCGCCCTAATTTCATTAACAACTTGATATATATATTAGCAAGTTGCAATTGAAAAAGAAAATGATTCCTATATATATATATATATGTATGTATGCATATGAGTCAATACACCTATATATATTTTTTCATACAATCTATATTTATTTAAGAATTTAAGAAGCTATTGTCTAAAAAACATTGAGTTTTGTAGCATTTTTTATTTAAAAAATTATAATTATTATTTCTTAATGTGTATTAAGTTAACTTTTATGTGTATATAATAATTATAAATTATTTAATAAGTGAATATTTAAAATTTAAATAAAAATTAAATTCAAATAATTTGTAATAAATTTATAATAAATTACTCTATTCACTCCCGGAAAATAGACATAAAATGAAGATAAGTTGGTAATTCAAGGCGAATTTCACATCATATTTCTGAATAAACATCACTAATCCCTCGTGGTTATAGAAGCAAATCAAGCAGTAATCAAGTAACCAAAAAGACTAAGCCATCCACTTTACTAGACCAAAAAGAAATAATTGATTGTAACGAGGAATAAATAATCATCAGGGATAATTACAGATTCAACTCTGAAGAACATGGAATGGAGTTTCGGGAGACACAAACAGGAACAACAAAAACAAGTTTGGGATCAAACTTCTAAGGAACGTGCACTTCGTTAACAATATACAACAAATTTGGGGTCAACCCAAAATAAAGACATCATGTGATGAGTGAAAAACGAAGAATAGTAAGACAGAAATCACTGACAAACCCCGAAAAACCACAAGCACGTAGGACTAGGATAATTTGTTATTACAAGAAATGGGTTATATCAAACGAGAAAACCGTCGTGTTCTGTGTAACTTCAGGCGCAAACACAAGCTTTCTTTTTATCTATGGTGATTCAGATATATTCATGTAAATGTAGTCGGAGATATTGCATATTCACATCTTTTCTGTCACATGAACTTCAGGAGAGCTAGTCTTAGGTTTCTGACCAAATCCTTAACTGTCATTGTTTCTTCACTGTCCATCTGCAAAAGCACGTCACTCCAATATTATTGATTATCCTTTGGAAATGATTTCTGGTGTAAAGAAAATCATAGTTTCTGATACTTAGTGTCTAAAAGGGTATCAGAATCTGAGATCAAATCCCAGTTTACCTGAGCAACTATGGTAATGTGAAGGGTGGAACTTCCAAATGGCATGACACTGCTAGTCACAATAGATAGATGAAGATTCTCCATTTCTTTTAGTATTTTAGTTAGAACACCATGTTGCTTCTGGCAGTGTATTCGAACTAGTAAATCCTTGCCAGAAGCTGTTGCTTCAATCTCTGGGAGGGCCGAATTGAAGCGACCCTCAGAATTTGAATCGTTACATGAAGACGAGTCTTCATCGGGAGATAGCTGAGATTTCTTCACAAGTATAACTGATTCTACTGTTTTCTTCTTGGTCTGCTCCTCCAGTTCCTTCACTCTTTCTTGAAGCTGCTTCACATACTTTATAGCATCTCCAAGTACAGTAGCTTTATCCATCTGATAGAAAAAAAATATTACATTGAAGATCATGAACATGCTTATCTTAACTACAGAAGGTAGTGCAAGAAATCCACAATACCTTCTTTAGACCAGGAACAATGGATGATAGAGCTATGAATCGCTGGCTAAGCTTTTCTCTCCTCTTTCTCTCGGCCATAATGTGTTCTTGAGCATGCGAAGGAGTTCTTGTCATAGACATAGGATAAGACTTCTTATAACTTCCTTGATTTTTCCTTGGATCTTCATACCTCTGGTTCTCATACGAAATAGTTGAGACCAAAGGCTGAAAGTTCATGTTCCCTGGAGACGAAACCTCCTCCTTTGGCTTAAGGTTGAAGCTTATCTTCTGGGAATGGTTAGTCGATGAATCCGCAAATGAAAGAAACTGAGATGTAGGAGAAGAGGGTGTTGGCGGTTGGTGTTCAGCTGTTATACCTGAGTTCCAGCTGCTGTTCTTGTGCTGTTTAGTAGGTGTCTCAATGTTGTTTTGAGCAATTTCTAAATAGGATTGGTTTAAGGTTTCAGTATTTAAGTTAGGGTACGAGGAATAGCTATCCAAAGATGAACATCGCTGGATGTTTTCTCCATCTGCAGTTCCCATATTATACTGAGAAATGAATTCGTAATCATTCATACCCTGGTAAAGTGAACCGTCAAGTTCCATAAAACTAACGAATCCAATTTTCTGTAATGAAACAAGAACCTCAGAATAATGAATCAACATACCATTTCTGTAAACCATGTAGCTGACGTCGAATCCATCTTGGAACTTGCTTTGTTTCCTCTAAAAATGGATTCCTGCAAGAAGTTTGACCAATCTTCTCTATGTAAGAAGAGTAAAATCCTGAAAAATAAAGCTTCAATTCATAAGTATCTCTTTTAAGCTGCTTAACAGTAAACTAAACTCGGACTTACCAAAGGACAATGAACAAACCTAAAAGCAAACCTAAAATGCTGACCTCTTTCTTGGATCCACCAATTCCTCTCCTACCCACGTGTGAACCTTTGGTCCTTAGCTTCTCTCTTTATATATCCAACCGATCTCTCCCTCTCTTGACTCTTTCCTTCACTATTTGTTGACGTGACATGGCAACAGCTTAAACAGGAACAATTTGATACAGAATTTAGTTATAAAGAAAAAAGGAAAAAGCTTGGTGACAAAAAAAAAAAACCCTATTTCCCGCCCTAACCCACCAAACCTATGAAATCCTAAGCTAAACTATACCATAAAGTATAAACTATTCAACTTAGTCTCATTTCATATCTTCAATGATCTTGATGTGATTTGATGTGACGCTTCCTGAAATACAATGCAATTGGAGTGTATTGACTTACTTAATTGTTAAATTAACTAATTTTGAAAGGGATTAAAAGATATAAAAAATTTCCGTAATTTTATTTTTTTAAGACGAGCATTTTTATATTTTAAATGAAAATTCTTTTAATGTTAAAAATCTTTGTTACTAAAATCTATTAAATTATTTTAATAAATTTTGCTATTAATATCAAATATGATAACAGTTAAAATAATTTACTAGAAATTTTTAAAATAATTTAAATAAATGAAAATAATAAAATTAATACTGTGTATTACCCTTTCCTTATCTTTGCGGATTAATTCCCTGTAAAAGAACTCAACTTCAGTTATAAGAAAATCACTTTGTTCTCATATCTGAAATGAATTCTCTAATTTACTTTTCAAATCTTTACTATAAAATAGTCTGTTCCAACTTCAAAGTGATAATATGTTATTTTGTTATCATAATTGAATTTATCTCTTTTGTTTGACTATATTTGGTGCTTAAATAGAAAAAGTAATATATATATATAAGTAAAAATTGTAACAAATTGGAATATTATTAGTCAAAATCACAAAATTTGAAAAAAAAAAGATAGATTACTGTCATAGATAAAATAAGATCACTATATTAATATTTGCAAGATTGAAGTAGATTAAGTTTTGAGTTAAAAAAAACACATCCAACACTTTCTCCATCTTTCTCTTTTGTTTCTTTGTATTTTTTTCAATCTTTCATTTCTTTCTTCCATTTTTGGTGTCGGAAATAAAGTCATGTGTGACTAAATTTGAATATTCTAATTTAAGGGGATTCAAAACTCTAGTTGTAACCTTGTGAGGTATTGTTTTAAACTTAAATTCATGTTTTTATTCAAGTATATTTTTTATTTTGTGTTATTATATTTCATGAGTAATCAATATTGATTAATATGACAAATTAATTTAACGTTGATTATTCTATAATTATCCATAAATTCAGTGATCTGTAAATTTTATGAATGATTGGTATAGGTAGCAAATAATTTATTTATGAAGTTGCATATTTAGCTTATGAAAAATAAAAAAACTAAATTGAATAGTTGTAGACTTGTAGTAATTCTCTCAATTATTTAAAAAAGAGTTTAGTGTTTTTTTTACTATGCTCATTGCTATCATTTACTTGATATTAGAAGTTATCATATCAATCAATTGATGTTAAGTTTTGGTTTGAACGCTAGGCTTCAACCAATTAATTTAGAAAAATTTGAGACTTATTATGACCATCCTAATATTTTTCAGATTAATTGCTTAAATTATGAAAATTATTCTTTCTAAACCATTAATTAATGTTACAATTAGATAAAATGTTTTACTTTAATTTTTAGTTCTTTTTTAATTCGACATGGTTCCACCTACTATAAGAATTTAAAGAATCAGAATTAATTTTAAAGACTTCGACAACTCAATTAAAACATAATGTAAAAATTAATTTAAGGATAGTTATTGCTCTAGTACTAGATTTTCTTTAATTTATTTATATTAGTGTAAAGTTTTTTAATTGGTCAATTAAATTTTAGAACTTTTTAGAATATGAACGATTATTTTAACCAAAAAAAGGATAACATAGTAAACAAAAAAGAAAGACACGTGATTCTTCCCTTTAAATTACATATTTTTTTAATAGAACAAATGTTTTGCACACTACTTTATTATATTTTTTTCAAATTTAAAAAATTGACTAAAAAATTAACAATGATATTAAAGGATAAAAGAATTTAAAGTAAACAAATCATCTTATGTTTAACAAAACAAATGTTTTGCACACAAACTTGTTATAATTATAAAAACTTTAAAATTTCATTAGAAATTAAATTTTTTGGCAATAATAATAAACAAATTTAAAATGATTAACAATAAACAAGTTATTAAACCCTTCGGTTGATGTACTTCTCTATCAGATTTCTATTTTAATTACAATTTGGAATAGTTTCATTGATAAGTGTGCCTTGAATTGAATGAAGACATTGTTAGTTACAACATTTGACAACTAAGTCTTCGTTACAACTCGTAACATTAGTAGGTGAGCATCATCACATTCTTAATTCTTTGCTGGGTTGGAGTGTTAGAATGCAATTTCGGATTAATGATTTTTTTCAATTTAAAATTACATATTCCTTTTCTAATTATTGGGTGAATCTTTGTGTATATACCCTGAAATACCTTTCATTAAAAAATAAAATAAAAGGCGCTGAAACAATATTTAAAAAGTTACTTCGAGTTTAGTAACTAATTATCTAAGAAATTAAATACGATATCAATTAGTACGAATCATAATTAATGTTTTAAAAATTAAATTAAGTCGACTAGTTTAATGGTAAAAATTTTGAACTAGTTAATTTTTTGATTCGATTTTTAATTTTTTAATTAAATTTAGTTTAGTAATTTAAAAAAATCATTAAGTTCTTGCGAACTACAGGAGTGCCTAGCGCCTTAAAAAGAATCAAAGCTCTTTTTTTTATTAATCCTCGAGGTATTTTAGGAGGGTCCTAATTATAGGAAAGAGTCTTTAAGTTATTCATACTCATACTAATTCTGGCTCACATCAGATCAGCCTGTAAAAGATAAAGTGCTGGCTAAATAGGTTTTTTCATTCTTATGACTCAAACTTGAGACCTCTAATTAAAAGATAAAAATAATAAACTACTCACATCAATTATGTTTTGTTTCATTTTTTCTTCCAGGATAAAGCGGTGCATTAAAAGGGCTGGCCATCAAAAGTCCGGTTAGTTCAGAATCAACAAGGAGTTGCAGAACCAAGGGAGTGTATAACTAAACCCACTTTTTTGGTCGTAACGGAGGGGAGATAGAATGGAGTTCTTCACGAAGTTGAGACAAAGGAATAGGAAAAACCACTTTCTCTATGGCCTCTTTGTGTTGAGTTCGGCTATTTTTATAAATTAATTATTTTTATAAATTAAAATAAATAAATTAATTTTTATTTAATAATATTTTTAATTAATTTTTAAATCTTTAAATAAATAAAGGTAATCTTTTTTAATCAATTTTTAAATTTTATTTAATCTTTAACTGGTCTTATAATAGTTTAATATTAATTAAACCGTTTAAACTATCCAAACTTTAAAAATATTGATCATAATTAAAGAATTGTTAGTGAAAGAAGATGAGTCCGAACCTAAGACCAAGTCGGAGGATGTAAGCGACGGATAATAAATGAATAATTCTGTTTTCCCCTTTATTGACTGTCGAAGATATTAAATTATTTTATTATTTTGATTTAAAATATATAAATATTTATTTATTTATTTATTTATTTAAGGATAGGATAGGATTCATAATAATTAATCAATGAAGGGAAAACTTTCTAAGGAACTTTGCTTTTTATATTACGAGAATCGTTGGCCCTCGACGAATATCTCGGCTGATGATCTTTCTAACTTCTTTTTTATTACGAGGTAGAAAAGACAAAAGCAAGGCTGTGTACCTAATCATTGCAGAGAACACGTCACAATCTTATGATAATCCGAAGATGTTAATGCCAAAAAGGTTTCCATATTATTCTATTAGATGGTGTAGATGATGATGATGCTGACGCTTATAGTCTTTCAACTTACAAATGTCTTTATGAGTGTGAAACAAGAGCAAATTATATCTATAAACCCTTAACAAAGTTTCCTTCCTTTTGCTCTTAAAATCATCTCGAATGATTATGTAGTCGGCAAGGTTGTTTTAGGGTTTTAGTGAAAAGTAGCAAAGGATTCAAAGGACAACCGAGCACATCACATCAAACATGTAGCACGTTGAAGCAAGTAGTATCTTTGTACTCCTCTTAATTTTATGATTACTTTAAATAATTTATAAATTAATTATTTAATATGTTAATGATTAATTTTTAAATGATAATTTTAATTTAATTAACATTTATATATCTTATATCTCCAATTTTTGACCTACTATCTTCTATGTTCAATTTATAAGCATATGTGAGCTAAACTACTCAATTATAGAGCAACTTGTGAGGAGTTTTTTCTTATAAAAATTAGGATGAAGGACATATACATCTCATATAGTTTAAGAGAATTTAGAAAAAATATTAATCTTTAAAATTTTTGAATTTTTTGAATTTTGACTTTTTGAAGAGAAACTCGTTATCTTATATTTGGTTAAAAAATAATAAAAATATGTGTCATATGAGTATTAAATGTAGACTAATTAAACGTCACCAATATAATAATCCAACTCAATTCTTAAATCCGAAATAGACTTATTAAATTAAACTTAAATTAATAATTTAAGATAATTACAACAAATTATTAATTTGAATCAAATTTAATTGGTCATATTTAAATTTAATAGTTGAATTGAATCATCATTTAAGCGGCATTTGATCGGTACATATTACTTGTCTTTTGTCGTTATTTTTTAACTGAAGATTAAGAGAAGTATATTTTTAGAAAAATAAAAATTAGAAGCAATTTTTTAAAAATTAAAGATTAAGAAATTGTTTTAAAGTTTCTGAAATTACAAAAGAAGTTTATTTCTTTTATCCTAAAAATTATGTTAGCTTTGGTGGGTGCAGTTGGTGTCTCACAGTCCAGTTCCTCGAGCAATTGAAAACAATTATGGAAGAAATGAAAGAACTCCTATTTCAATTTCCAAAATGGGAAATTCTTAGTTAGAAAATTCTTTTAATGTTACATATAAAACCTTTTTGACCATTTGAAATCTGAAGTAGCTTATACTTCTTTTAAATTTCGCTCTGAAATTAGATGGTTTTATTTAAAACCATGAAGAAAACGGAGATGTCGAGATCTAAAAGAATTGATTATTACCATAACATAGTGTGTGGCATGAGACAGCAATCTTTATTACAAAAACAAAAAATTATATGAGAAAAAGATATGATACTTTTGATTTCGATACCAAGCTATGGGTTGTTTGTTTTTATTTTCAAATTCAATAAAAAAATTTGTTTGTTAGAATTTTTAGTTTCTGTTTTTAATTTTAGTTTCTTATAATTTTCAAAAATTATAAAAACCATAAAAAGTTGTTTTTGTTTTTGTTTCTTTTTAAATAATCTGATTTACCATCATTTAAATATATATTATATAATATAAAAATATTCAAATAAAATTTTATTTAATAATTAAAATATATTTAAAATAAATATTAATTTATAAATAAAATTTTAATTTATAAAAATTTTATTTAAATAACATACTTTTATTAATAAATATATCTAAGAGATTAAATAAATTTATCTAATTAAAAATAATTTATCTTTAAGTTTTATCTAATATGTAATTATTATTATTGATAAAAATATTACTACATTAAAATTAACAACCAAATAAGTTTTTGTTTTTATTTTAAAGAAAAACAAAAACAAAAAACTGAAAATTACAGCAGAAAAATAGAAGTAGAACCTGTTATAAAAATTGGACTAAAAGTTAAACCGATAAGATAAAAAGTTTAAAGTTTAAAAGATTAAACCAGTATTAGATCGTTATTAAACCTAGTAAAGATTAAATAGTATTAAAGAATTTAAATATAATTGAAAGAGAATGTTTTTAGCTATCAATTGTTTTTACCTATCGAAGAATTTGAAGTTTAATTGAAAAAAGAGATTGTTAAATGAAAATTAATTGATTTATAAAAACTTATTAATTTAAAAAAATTAACTGACTAGTTAACAAATTGATTGATTTTTAACAACAAACGTTATTAAAGTAAATCGAACCGGAAAGTTATAAACAAAATCGAAAAGTTGGATGGTTCAAGATTTTTACGGTTAAATCGGCCGAACAAGTTGAGATTTTGAATCAATGGTTAAAACAAAAAATTCAATGTTTTAAAAACCAAACCGGATATGTAAGGATTTTTAATCAAACATATGAGCTTATATGTGTATAATTGTATATAAAGGCTATCATATAAAATTCAGCCTAATTAATTAAAGTGGTCTAATATGGTTATTGTATATTGGGCTTTATGTATCTATTTTAACTGTGGGCTTCATATGTGTAGAAATTGGGCTATAATTTCTAGTTTTATAATGGGTCAAACTAGAAATTAGATTAGAATTTTACCCTAATAAAAGGTAGTTATGGTCCCTAAATTAAACGTACGCTTAATTTTTTTCTGATATCCCATCGTCAGAGAGAAAATAGAGAAATCAAGGGAAAACTCTGGTGAAAAGGCTACGTTCTAATTTGGAAGACAAACCGTAAGATTCCAGTCTAAATTTTACAATAGATTCAGGTATACTTCCGCTTTTATTCTATTCTTGATGATTTGATACAAATGAATCCTGGATTTTAAAAAGATTAAAATCCCTACTAAGTGGTATCAGAGCCGATTCATAATTAAGTCATCAAGAATGATTATTTGGTTTTCTTTTGTCTTCCGTATTGTCTTCCGGAGTTTCTTTCCATTCTTTTCTGTCGATTTGGTTCCTGCATATACGATTATATTTCGGTGGTGGTCTTGATGTTCGTATATGTATTCGGTGAACTTCGGATTTTCAGCGATAACTCCAGAGGAAAGCTTTTACCGAAACGTTTATGGTTGTTTTGTTTTAACGTTGATTGATAAAAGAAGGTTGCTTTAAAAGTCTTTTGTCTTTATTCAATGGATTCAGTCACGATGATGTTTAACCCTTGGATAAGGAGAATTTTGTTGCCCATCGGATAAAAACTAAACGTTTTTTCCAGAATGCTTTGAAAGACTTTTCAAAGCCAATAATCAATAAAGTTCTTATTGTTTTATAATAAAGTGACGATGGTTGTTATGAATTTATTTGGTTTTATACATTAATCATCGGAAAGTTTCTTATGTTTCAGTTTAATATTATGAGGAATGAGTTTTTGGGTCTAAAATTTATAATTTTGGTTTAATTTTTAAAATTTTGACCCAATTCTCAATTTGAGCTGACAGAATTGTCAATGTCATAGCATCAAGAAATTAGAATTATGATGTTTTCATACAGCCTATGTAAAATTTGGTATTAATTTCAGATTTTGGTATTTTAAAGAAATATATAGCATTTTAAATTAAATTAATTGAAGCAACATGTTGCCAAAGCAACTTCTCTTGTGAAATTAATTTAACTTAGAATGTTAAAAAATTTTGTGTGTATGTTTTTCATGCGAATATGGACTGGCCCAAAGGAAAGTTCATACTTGGCCCGAATTGCATATACACTTGTAGTGGTAAATGCGTGGCAATTATTCAGTATAATATGTGAACATTAAATCGGTCCAAAGAAAGGTTTATTGTTTGACATGCCTTATTGTCAGTATTTGATCACTACACCAAGGTACCACTTACAAGTTAGTATTTCTGTCCAAAGACTAAATATTAATGTTGTGCAAGGTATCTTATGATGGGGCCCTACCATTATCTGTATATAATTAATTTGGCATATTATAGTGTTGTTATGTGAGTAATTAGATTTTTTTTGTTTTGTTCTTTGTTTAGTTCCTGGTTCTAATAGAAATATCTTTGCTAGTATTAATTCAATTCCTATGCTTAACAGCACCAATTTTAAGTCATAGAAGGAGAACGTTTTGATTGTTCTCCGAGTCATGGACTTGGATCTTGCTTTATGAGTCAATAAACCTGATCCACTTACTGGTGAGAGTACCTCTGATCAAAAGAGGGAGATGGAAAAGTGGGAAAGGTCGAATCGTAGCAGCTTGATGATCATGAAACGTGTTATTCCAGAAACTTTTCGGGGCACTACGGCTAATCAGATTACTACGGCTAAGGGTTTTCTTGAGGATCTTGAGAAAAGATTTGCCAAAAATGAAAAGGCTGAAACAAGTACACTTTTGGCAAAGCTTATGTCAATGAGGTATGTAGGAAAAGGAAACATAAGAAAGTACATTATGGAAATGTCTTACATTGCTTCAAAATTGAAAGCACATAAGTTGGAATTATTCGAAGACTTGTTAGTGCATATGGTTTTGATATCTTTTCTGGCACAATACAGTCAATTCAAGGTGAGCTATAATTGTCAAAAAGAGACATGGTCTCTTAATGAGCTTATCTCAGATTGTATCCAAGAAGAGGAAAGGTTGAAGCATGATAAGGTAGAAAGTGCTTACTTAACCATAACATCTAAGGACAAAAGGAACAAAAAAAATAAAACTAAGGAAGCTGCGGGTCCGATAACACAAAAGAAACAGCAAAAGGATGGAAATCCAAAAGGCTGCTTCTTTTGTGATGCTGAAGGTCATGTAAAGAAGCAGTGTACCAATTATCACGCATGGCTTGCAAAGAAAGGTATGCTTATTGTTCTGGTTTGTTTTGAGGTTAATTTGACTTCGGCACCTAGACACACATGGTGGTTAGGTTCTAATGCAATAACTCACATCAGTGTGTCTATGTAGGGTTACCTAAGTTGTCAAAACCTAAGTGATGGTGAAAGATACATCTATGTAGGTGACGGCAAGTCGGTAGAAGTCGAAGCAATAGGGACTTTTAGATTATTATTAAGAACTGGATATTGTTTGGAATTAGATGAGACTTTCTTTATACCATCTTTTAGACGGAATTTGATTTCTATTTCTGCTTTGGATAAATCTATTTATTGTTGTTCATTTAGAAATGGAACATTTAGTCTCTTTCAAAATTCAAATTTGGTTGGTGTTAGTTCTTTATCAGGTTATGATAATCTATATATGCTTAACACTAATGCTTCATTTAATGAAGCCTTGCATGTGGGTACATAAAGTTTAAAGCGCAAATTAACCAAGAGAATTCTGCCTCATTGTGGCACAAGAGATTAGGTTACATCTCCGAAAGGAGAATTGAGAGACTTATGTCAAACGAAATTCTCGATCCCCTTGATTTTATAGATTTTGCTACTTGTGTTAATTGCATTAAGGGGAAAGAAACAAATGTTAGGAGATTGGGTGCCAATAGGGCTTTAGATGGCTTTAGACGTCTTAGAACTTATCCATATGGATATTTGTGGGCCATTACCTACGGCATCTTGGAATGGTCAACCGTATTTTATAACGTTCATAGACGACTTCTCGCGATATGGCTACCTTTATCTTATCCATAACAAATCACAATCTTTGGACGTGTTCAAAAACTTTAAGACTGAAGTTGAGAACCAACTCAACAAAAGCATTAAAAGTGTCATATCTGACCGTGGTGGTGAGTACTACGGTAGATATGACGGATTAGGTGAACATTGTCTAGGACCATTTGCTAAATTCCTAAAGAAATGCGGTATCGTCCCACAGTACACTATGCCAGGTTCACCTAGCATGAATGGTGTTACTCAAAGACGAAACAGAAAGCTCAAGGATATGGTGAGGAATATGATTAGTCATTCTACCTTGTCAAAATCACTTTGGGGAGAAGCACTAAAGACCGCAGCATAAATAGTCAACAGAGTTCCAACTAAAGCAACTGATAAAACCCTTATGAACTTTGGATGGGCAAGAACCCTAGTTTAAAGCACTTACACATTTGGGATGTACAACTAAGGCAAGGCCTTATAGGCCAAATGAAAAGAAACTGGACTCAAGGACTATCAGTTGTTACTTTATTAGATATTTTAAAAGATTCAGGGTTTACAAGTTTTATGATCCCACTACTAAGGCAATTTTTGAGACGAGAAATGCTCGGTTTTTTAAGGATGTTGAGTTTGCGGGGGAAGAAAGGATTAAGGACTTTGTCTTTGAAGAGGAACACATTGAAATTCCTCTAATTGCTATTGAAAATGATCAGGGTCAGGTTTCCATTTCTGACATTGTCAAGAAGCAATTATGGATCAAGACAATGTCATGGAAACTCCTCCCCAAGTTCAACAACTTGTTCCTAAAGAACAAACTCTACAATCTCAAGAACCTATGCCATTAAGGAGATCCACTAGAGAGAGGAGAAGTGCAATTCCAGATGATTATGTTGTATTTCTT
>JAOTAY010000189.1:30766973-30811097 GCA_025629805.1 Erythroxylum baracoense
ACAGAAGACTTGCTGTGTTTTTCTTTGAAGGAAAACATATTTTGTATTTAGGAAAGTTTTCATGGACCATAACCTTTAAATATGTGTTTCTTGTACTGAGGTTGTATTCAGGGTACTTGGTAATTTTAGTGGTTGCTTAACCTCTTTATGGTTGATTATACCCAGAATAGGGGTTACTGTCCAAAAACCGAAATTTGGAAAGCTACGCTCAGTTTCTTTAGGCTTGGGTAATATGGATGAGTGAGAGGAGTATTTTATTTTTAGTAGAAATCTATTATTTCCGTATTATTTCTGCACTAGTTTCTATTATAGTTATGCTAATAAAAACAGCTTGAATAGGATTCTTTCTAAGAATTCTAAAACAGCTTGAATAGAAGTCTTTCTAGGAGTCCTAGCTTAGGTGGAACTTTTGTGTTTCTTTGCCTATATAAGGCTATTACATTATGCAATAAAGTAAGCAAGAAGTTGTCATAAAAATTAGCTTAGGAGTAGAGTAATTTAGTCCAATGTCGGTAGACCTTATCCTTGACAAGTGCTGCCAGTTTTTTATCACCAAAAATAGATTGCAAGGAAGGGAACCAACGTAAATAAGAGGAAAGAGATTAACTTTCCTGAGAATTGTCCCTGGACTCGATCCCAAGCATGGGCCCATAACATTGGGGTTTTAAAACTGCTTCAACACCCAACTTTCCTGATCATAACTGCGTAGTGTCTATAGTGTCCCAATCTTGCTTGTATTTAAGTTGGACTGTTTTCTTATTTTGTCCAAATCTAGGTTTAAGTCGGACTGATTTCTTATTTTGTCCAAATCTTGGTTTACTCATGGAGCATTTTGTCGTTTAATAACTGATTCCTCTTCCAGGTGTAAGGATGTTGCAGCAATAGATATCAACATGGGATGCCCCAAGTCATTTTCTATTAGTGGAGGCATGGGTGCTGCCCTATTGTCTAAACCAGAGCTCATTCATGATGTATGCAAAGCATCTCGGTGACTTAAATCAATATTTTTCACTCACTGATTTGATATAATCATGAGTTTGACATGAAATCTTTCTTTCTAGATTTTGACAACATTAAAGAGGAATTTGGACATCCCTATCACATGTAAGATTAGACTTCTAAAATCTTCTCAGGATACAGTGGAACTGGCTAGGCGAATAGAGAAAACTGGTGTTTCTGCACTTGCTGTCCATGGAAGGTGATCTCTCGTTTGACTGTTGCACCATTGATGTCCATAAATTTGAGATTTGTTAGTGGTAAAAGTCTGTTATCAGAATTACTAGTAAAAAGGTTATACAGGTAGTGTTTGTTTTTAATTGGGGATGTATCTACATTTTATTGAATGAAAATGCTTAAATGCGTTTATTGTTAAACAAATGCAGAAGAGTCGCAGATAGGCCTAGGGATCCAGCTAAATGGTCTGAGATTGCTAATGTTGTATCATCATTATCTATTCCTGTTATTGCAAACGGCGATGTCTTTGAATACGATGATTTTAAACGTATTAAAGTTGCAACAGGTATTATCTTCAGACAGTTTCACTGAAATCCTCATCTGCCAAACCATTTTAATTCTTCTCAAGAGTTATCTTTCTGAGTTCCATACAGCTTTCGTGTTCTTTTAGTTATCAAAATTGATGATGATTGTTAAGTTCAGTGCCTTTTTAGGGTGCTATTTGCCTATTTCTTCCTTACCTTCAGTTGGTTTGGTGTCTTATCATTCCTGAAGTTTAGTTGTATTCTTAAAGGTGCCTCATCTGTAATGGTAGCTAGAGGAGCTCTTTGGAATGCTTCAATATTCTCTTCTGAAGGCAAACTACACTGGGAAGAAGTGAAAAGGGAGTATGTTAGAAAGGTTGGTTTTATACCAAATGAAATGATTAAGAGTTGATTATTCCACATTGAAATATGGATAAATGTTATAGTGCCTCAAAAAGTTTGAGTCATTATGGCTGTGCTTGATGTCATGCAAGCTATGTTTGAATCAAAAGAGAATTTTGATGAGTTAACACGGTTTTATTCTTGTTATTAGAGCATCTTATGGGATAACGATGTTAAGAGCACAAAGCACACATTGAAGGAAATGATTATGCATTATTCTTCCCTTGAACTTCCAGAGGGGAAAGGTGTCATCAAATCAGAGAACTTGGCAGATATAGCGTAAGTTTTTAATATAGTTTATTATCTCTTTTCCTGTTTAAATCTGATCAGTTAAGTTTGTACCTTGTGTTAGCCACTAGCTATTATTGACTAATTGTCAACAATCCAACTATTTTCTAACAACAAGATCGGATTAGTAGAGGGAAAACTATATAATCTGATGACTAAGTTTAATTATAAAATTTATAACTTAAATGTATCTTTTCAAGGGGAGTTTGGTGCATGCATTATGAGCACTATCCATGTGATCCACGTGGTCATCTTTGTAGATTCGTCCCGGGTTCGCAACATGTCAATTGTTTATGGAAAACCATGAAAGGTCTATTTATGTTCCACCAGGACATGGAACTCTATTATTTTAGATTTTATTTTCTGTCTCATGCATTGTAAGCCCGACTTTGCTCCCTTTTTTTTTTGGTTAAAGAATTGGATTGTGGTCATGACCTACTGTATAGTTCTTGATGTGGAAATGGTACATTTTTCTGCTGCCATATTGATTGCCCGTTCGTGCCAATTTTCATTGTTTATCCTGAGGCAAATGTTTCTTGAGTTAATGCTACTACATCTTGCAGGAATCTGTATGGAGAGGAGAAGTACTATAAACTTGTCAATGCTAATAGGTCCTTTGTCGATGGTAGCACAGAGAATTCATTGTCATGACAATCAAACAGTCTTTTAACCTAAACCAAATTTTGCACCCTGGTGAGTCTAGCATTCAAATATAGTCTGTTATGTAGTTCTCAAACTACTCGAGTCTTCGAGTCGTGTAAAATGTACGACATTTCTGGAGCATCTCGATGAAAACATCTCTGATTCATCGTTACATTTGGTGAAGACCATATGACCGATTTCATTTGGAGAAGCTCCCGTAAGCTTGTTTGATTCATTCCTTGTTATCAACTTCATTCAATAAATTATTTTCTTTAATCCATGATCTTTGAGACTGTTAATTGTTGTAACGCATGGTGTAGTATGATATATCATCTCATTATTTATATGAATCTTGCTTTTTCCATTGGTATCGAAGGTTTAAGATTTTTTTAATCAAAATTTTATATTTTTTATAGAAAATCCTATGGGAATGAATTTTCTTATCTTTTGTTAATAATTATAGACTATAATAATATAATGAGTTGATGATTGATAGTTTACTTATCAACGTCAGTAATAGTTTAATATTCCAATTTTAGTATAACAATGAAAAATGATGTTTCCTGTTTGAATTTTTTTAAAAGGGTAAAAATAATTAGTAAGAATGATGCAGAAAATTTAAAATGCAATCAAAAAATTTGATGTATTTAAAATTCGAGTCGAGAATGATCTTGGTAAAAAAGTTTCTTTTTTTAATTTTATAATAGATTTTGGACTTGACGGTATTAAGTTGACGTAGTGCTTATTTGATTCAGCTTTTAAAAGGTAGAAAAGTAATTTTTTTTACTGTAAAAGTTATTTTAAAAAAAAATGAGTGTTTGACTGTAAAATTTAAAAGTACCTTTTAAATATAAATGACTGTTTTAGAAGTTAAAATACAACTTTTTAAGAAACTCAAATTTGGAACTTTTTAAAGAAGTTTTACTGAAAAAAATTTTACTGATATAAGCTCATTCAAATTGACATTTAATTATAACTCTAATCATATTCTAGTTTAGACTAGAGATGGCACGCCAGTGATTAGGCCTGATTTGAAGTTAACGGGTTACGGTTGGGTTGATCAGGTCTTGGACTTTTTATATGTATGCTGAGGCTAAACATATGTAAATAAATCGACGTCATTTTTTGCTTTTAAAATTTTAATTTAAAAATAGCTCAGGTTGGGTCAAATCAAGCTCGGAATTAAGATAAGGATTAGTTGCTCCAGGTATGATTGTATTCGGGCTTGGGCTTGTTGTTTCAAGTTCGAGCCTTAACAATCTGAGTCCGACTTAACTTGGCCTATTGAAATTCTTATTTTAGACCCATAATTTAAAAATTAAGTCAATTTTATCTATTTAAATGTAAATTTTAAATTGGTTAATTTTTATTTTAATTTATATTAACTAATTTATTATTATTTATAAAAATTAGTAGATAAATTAGTTAATTTTCAACTTAAATCTGCCGTTTCTATCCTTCTAACTACTTTTTCATGTCCTAATAAAGACAAAGAATCATAATAAAATAAAATAAAAGTCGGTGAATAATGCTTACAAATTTTGTTACTTAGGCGTGATTAGGTTCAGTGTCTCAGGTATCAATTATTCCGGAAGTGAGGAGGACAAGTTCTAGTGCAAACAGCTTCACTCCAGAATTTACTTCCATAACCGTCAGATCGAAGCATAGTCGCGCGTAGATCCCACGATCCTTCTTCACTAGCTAAACCATTTGAGGTGTACGATAAATGCTCGTACCCGATTTTCTCTTTCTCTAAAAGAAGGGCAAAATCGTGAATAGGAACAGAATGGGAGGGTAATATAGGAAAAGCAACTCAATATATTTCTTCTCCTCCTCCTCGCTGCAGATATAGGCGCTGTGTCTTGCTCCTCATCTGGCTTCCTCTGCGATTCTCTTCTGCTATTGTTACACCAAAAGATTAATGAAAAAGTAAATTATTTGGTAATATAGAGGCATCTCTCGATCAGGTACTTCCTTATCTATGGTTCAACGAACATTAGAGTTTCAAGAGATTTATCTTGATTTCATTTATTCAATATCGAGTTTTTTTTTTTTTAACACTTGGAGAAGTTACGAAAGTTTGCATCTTTATTGAGTAATCCCCATTTATGTTCTTGGGGGGTTATGCAGGTTTTCTTGGTTTGCCAATGTTTTGATTTATTTTATTTGGTTTATCTTCAGGAATATTTCTTTTCTTTTTTTTGTTATGTAGGTTTAGATAACAAAATATAGTCATTTGAGCAGCTTGTTGAGGACATTATTTTCTAGATCTTTAATTGTGAAAAGGGCTGCATTTGGTTCTTTAAAAGATTAACGAACATCTGAGTTTTGTTCTTTATGAACTTCAACCTCTAATCTTTACTCAGGGACGAATTTTTGATATGCCTGATTACCTTTAGAATAGATCTTGTATTTTATTCTGTAAGTACAAGGCCGTTTGGTGCTTTAGGTGTCTGTGATTTTTACTTAGACTTGCTTATATGCTGATCCATATAACCCAAGAGTAGTTTGTAAACGTAAAAAATTGTTTAAGTTTCAGAGTCATGATGATGAAGGTTGAAAATTGAAGTTCTAAAAATGATCGAATGTTTTTGCGTAGCATGCAGAGTTGATCATACAATAGCAAGGTGAGATTGCAAATTATCTTTGTTGAGGGTACAACATATGTATAAAATTTTCTTTCATTTGGACATAAAGTTTTAAACAGTATAAGCATATTATCTATAGAGAGTAGAGCCTAAATCTTGAGTCCTGTGAAATTTATTGTTGAAGTAATTTGTCCCTTTTCAGCTTCTTAGTTTGTTTCAGTAGAATGCATTAGAATTATCCTTTTCTGCAGGAGAGAAAGATGAACTTTGAGGGTTTCTCTGAATGAACAGATTATCTCTCTTTGTATGTACAATTGCTTACTTGTGATTTCGGTGAAATGAGTGCATTTCATATGCAGAAATACATTTCACTTGAATGTAGCTTGGTTGTTGGTTGGAGCAGTGATGAATTATTTCACTTAGTTTCTTAACTATGGGATATGAATTACTTCACTCCTTGTGCATTTTAGCTGTAGCACCCATTGTAATGCCTTGACCCTCTACAAATAGTGCATTTTACCATTGTTTGATGTGGAAATTATTCCATTGATATATGGCCAAATTCATATGTGAATCCTTTCTTGAATTCTGATATTTCCCACTCATCCTTTCAGACACTAACAAATCATACTTGCTATAAATATGGCCATGCTTATGCAGTTCTTTTTTAATATTTATCCAATTTTTCACTAATATTGTGTCATTTCACTAGTTTGTAGGTGCTTTGTATATCGTTGCGGTGTGAAGCCAGTGATACAGCAATATTTGAAAGGGCATAGAGAAGTGATGATGGATCTGAATCCTATAAAGGATGCATTTGACCGTGTTGCAAAGAAGCAAAAGCTTTCCAGTTCTAAGACCCGAGAAGTCATTGACCAGACACTACAAGAAGTTGAAAGGGCATTGGAAATCCTACATTCAGGACATTCTGGCTCTGAGCTTGATTACAAATCTGTACTCGTTGAGCTTAAGAAAAAGTTGATAGAGATTGCTCCACATAGTCAGATGGAAAGCACACAGAAGGAACTTAATGTAGCCTTGAGCAAGTATCCCAAGACCCTTGAGAAATCCTTTAACCCTGATATATCGAAAGCTTACAGAAATATTGAATTTGATAGCCACACTGTTAACCAGGTAATTGCATGTCACTTCTACCGGCAGGGCCTCTTCGAAATTGGTGATTGCTTCATAAGTGAGGCCAAGGAACCTGAAGCTGCTGTCGCAATGAGGTCCCTTTTCTCGGAAATGTATCTGATACTTGAAGCTATGAAGAGCAGAGATCTAGAGCCTGCACTAAAGTGGGCTGCTGCTAACTCTGAGAAGCTCAAACAAAATGGCTCAGACCTTCAACTGAAACTCCACACGCTACGTTTTGTGGAATTCCTGCAAACTGGAAGCAAGAATGAAGCTCTCACGTATGCGAAAACTCACATTTCTCCATTTGCCTCTGTCCATTTGGGTGACCTACAGAAGCTTATGGGTTGTCTTCTATGGGCTGGGAAGCTTGATCAATCCCCGTACTCCGAACTACTATCGCCAACTAATTGGAATAAAGCCGCTGACGAACTAACGAGGCAATTCTGCAATCTTCTGGGCCAGTCTTCTGAGAGTCCATTGAGCGTGACTATAGCGGCAGGTTTCCAGGTTTTGCCACCATTGTTGAAGTTCATGAATGTAATGGCAGGGAAGAGGCAGGAATGGCAGTCAATGAAACAGCTGCCTGTGCCCGTGGAGCTTAGCCCAGAATTTCAGTTCCATTCCATCTTCATATGTCCAGTGTCTAAGGAACAATCAACAGATGACAACCCACCAATGTTGATGTCCTGTGGTCATGTTCTGTGCAAGCAATCCATCAATAGGATGTCGAAGAATAACTCAAAATCTTTCAAGTGCCCTTACTGTCCATCTGATATTGATGCAACAAAGTGTAAGCAACTATATTTCTGATGTGTACCCTCACCTGTACAATGGTTTACTGTATCAATTTGTTCTCTTCCCCACCCTTGAACAGTAAAGAAATGAGTTGCAAGCTGGTCTGCCCTGTACTGTTTCTTAATGCATTTGTTGTAAACATTCTTTTCATATCTACCCAAGGAACATAAAAGCTTAGGATTTAGGACAGGGAAAGAGAATGGTGAATGCCAGGTCAGCATGTTAGGGTGAGAGATTTTGTCCAATGAAACAAAGTGAACTCTTTTCCATAATTCTAATTAAAAATAATTTCTATTAAGTCATTTAAACACAAATTTTAAGCTGAAAAATTAAATCAATATAAACTTAGTAGAATGTTTAAAAATAATTTTAAATTCACAAAAATATCTTTTAAAACAGAAAAATTATATTTTTTAAAAAACTTATTGTTTCCTTCAACCATGGGGTCTTTGTCTTCGGCCCAAAATGGTCGATTTGGGTTGGCCTTCCTTACTGTGGACACAATCGTACTTGATGGTGAAAAGGATAATTAAGTGAAGTGAAAGGCATCTCTTATCTTTATCGGGATTTGAAGAAATTTCTTCTTCTTCTTCTTCTTCTTCTTCTTCTTTATTACAATAACAAGTACACCACATAAATAAAGTAAATGGTAACTCATCAATGCCACTAAAAGCTGTTTAAAGGTATGCGCAATTTAAGGAACACATCAGTAAGATCAGAGGTTGGGCTAAAAGACCCTTTCTTTTTTAAGTTAATGTCACCACTTTCTATCACCTACTTCACGCAGATTTAGGCTCGTAAAACAGAGCAAGATGACCTTTCCTTATCCAACACATAACTTCTAATAAAATGGCAAACTTGCTTGACACTTGATTCATCCATTCCTTTCGTTAGAAAGAAAGTGGTCCTAGCTCTTGGCATGTGATGTGATTAATTGATTACAGTTATTAGCAAATGGTTATAGGCTTTTATGAATCTTTAAAAACTTAACTGAAAGTTTAAACCGATAAGATGAGTGATTTAAGGTTTAAGAGGTTTATATTAAATTATCATAAAATCTGCTAAAATTTGAATAAAATTTAAAAATTTGAAATATAATTAAAATAATTATCTTTATCAATCAAAGAAATTAAAATTTAATTAAAAAAGAAATTATCAAATGAAATTTAATTGATTTATTTTAATTTATAATAATTTATTAATTAAAAAATTAACTAATTAATTAATAAACTGATCTATTTTTAATAACAAAAGTTATTAAAGTAAACCGAAATAAAAAATTAAAAATTGAAACAAAGAACTACATGATTTAAGGTTTTTACGGTTGAATGATTGGATTTTTTAATCATTAGTTTTTATTGTTGTAACCTCGTAATTAAGATTGCCTCTCATTTAGGAATGGATGATGCATAGCTTCTCTCCCCTTTTTTTTTTTTAAATGGAAGAACATGTATTTGTTATCCTTTAGATGTGTACTAAATAAATCTTCATATTGACACAATAACCTGCAAATCACGTCAATCGAGTACTCCTCACTAAGCAAGTCTTATACGACAGGCTTGATCGAGAGAGCGTAAGTAAAGAAATTGAATACATGACTTTTTGGCCACATGCCTCCCACTTCAATAACTCGACCATTCTTAGGGGACGATGCTTAGCTTCTTGTTATTAGACATTACGGTCAGTTTATATGTTCAAATTAAATGATATATTCAATTTGAATAATCAAATTCAATTTAACCCATCAACCACTTTGAAAAAATTTTAAAAATTCAAAGAGATTTGAATTTAAAACGATGCTTAATATTTTGAGGCATTTGAAGAATCCTCACAAACTACTTGGACAACTCTGTAAAAGACGAAGGATGTTGGGAGAGGTGGGAGTTAATTTAAGAGTCATTTTGATTCTTTTAAGGTATAGGTAAGAAACCCTTTAATGGATTTCTTGGTATGTACACAACAACTTGGTTAGGAACTTGTACACAAAGTCCAACAAGCTTTAACATCAAATGGTGTATTCATCAATTGGTTTACGACACAAAAGGGCCACTAGATGTGGTACTACTTGAATTGCGTGATCAAATTCACCACCCAAAGTGCTCATGATCAACTTTCTAATCCACAGAAAAAAAGGGCCAAGGCAAAATTCAGTATTACGAGAAGCACATCGTGTTCATGAATCCGAACCCAATGTTGACAAAATTTGCAATTTGATGATGAGCTAAAAAGAGGTAGTACGTTGTGATTATGATGATGATAATCCTGACAGCTAGATGAAAGGATCAAGCATTGATGAGTCCTTTTCCAAAAACTATATAGATGATGTTGGACTTTGGCATTGAACATGATCATGTCTGCATCCCACGATGAATCCAAAACTTCAGAAGCATTTTTTGGATTGTTTCGAGTTTGTTACATCCTCAATTTATTTAAAAACATATGATTCATAAAACGTATACCCATTGTGGGTTAAATTGACATTACAATTACAAACATATGAAAAGTCTGTCTTTCTCATCATTTGGTTAGGAGATTTTGTGTATCAACTTTGCTTTTTTGGATGTAGTGGATGAGTGGGATTCAAATCACTCAATCTTTTAGGTTAATCTTGTATCTTGACCAATATTGGATTTGGCACTAAAAAGCTTCAAAATCTTTCACTAGTGCGCTACACATGAGAGGCTCCAAGGAGGGATTGCTTCAATCATTTCTCAAGTGTACATTCCACCCCTCAAATCAAATATTACAAAACACTATTCGTAATAATACAACAATAACAATTCCGTAACAATTCCTCCAAACCCGTAATTTAAAGAGGTCTGATGACACGTAATCTTATCTCTAATTCATAAATCACGTGGGTCATTTAGAAACTTTTGAACATACTAAAATTTCGTGTTTTAACAAAATTTTTATTATTGTTGTTATCGTTAATTTTAAATTTGTTAATTTATGTTACAAATCATCTATATATATTTATAAGCTTATTTAGAACAAATTTAAAAAATAATTATAAACAAATTATAATTTAACATGAAAACAACAACAAACAAACCCATCTTTCTAAGTTGCAAATATGTTACATGTATGGAAAACTAATAAAGTAAAAAGAGCTGGACTGGCCTATTGAGATGAGGAGTGGTTCGCTTTCCTATGTGCAAAAGGGCCTAGCCGTCCGGTACTGCTTGTCGCTGTTATGCACTTGGGTCCACTCAATCATTCCAACCCGCATTTCTTTTTTCCTTTTTCACCCAATTAATATATTTATTATATTATATTATCTTGTGTGTTTCAAATTACAAAAGAAAAAAATTTTAAAAAGAAAAAAAATCAAAATCTAGCGTTCTCGAAGCCATGCAAATCGCTGACCCTGTTCATATGCTTCCTCATTATAGCCACTTTAGCCAATCTCTCGGCGGCTCGCCACCCCGACGTTGGCGTAAGCGGCTCCACCTGTTGACCACTCCTCTGTCGTCGTCGCTGCACCTCCGCCTCCAAGCCGCGCAGGTAGTCACTGGCCCATGACACATCGCCGCTCTGTAGCATCAACGCCCGAGCCGATAACAACAAGTGATAAGCTCCCGAGTAATCGCCTTGTTCCATTAAGCGGCGAGTCTCAGCTATAGCTCGCGTGCTGACGTGGAGGTTCCTCAACCGTTGGATGATTGGCGTCGAAGATCGGACGGGCTGTGCGCGAGGCACCAACAAACTTAATTCTCTAGACCAGATTTGTTCCTGCGACGATGGGCCTGTAAACTACGGTCGTACGGTTAAGACTTGCTGGGACCCACAGGACGAAGCTGACACTTTCAGTTCCACCAGTAATTCTCTCTCTTCTTCCGCGTGAAGGTCCCCGACTCGGACCGAACCGCGGTCGAATACGCTGGGTCGACCTGTTAGAGAATATACCGCTGGGATATCAACTGCTCCTGAACCGGGGGCAAACCCGAGTTGAAGCTTCAGATCTTGAACCACGACGCTTAACAATCCACGTATACACTTGACTAAGGCATCTTCAGATGGCGCGTGAGAGCCGCCGAAAACAATCGAGTGCGTGGGGATTTCCATCGGGGAGAAACGCGTGGATGACACGAACATAGAGGAACGGTTCTGATTAGTTGACCGGTCATCGTGACCGTTGGAGAAAATCATGATTGTGGAAATTGGATTCTTCTCTCGGCGATCTTCGATCACTTTTGCCGCCTTTTTGAGCGCGTCGTTCACACTCATTCCCAGACCGGTTGTCCCAAGCGCCTCCACAATCCGACGCGCCGCTCGCCTCCCGTTCGCCGTCATCCTACGCAACGGAAAGAGCCGCTTGGAGCCCGACGAGAACGCTACTATGGACAAGCGGTCGTTGGAGTTCAACGTGGATATCACCAATCTCATTGCACGTTTCATCATCTGAGACTTGAAACCGCACATTCTCTCGCTGACGTCAAGCACCGTAACTAAATCGACTGGCGTACGACGCAATGTGGTCGGAGCTGGCGGCGCTCTCACTTTCAAAACCACCGCGTGCGTCTGGTGATTCCTCCCAATGGCCACGATCGCAGATTCCGGCAAAAGAGAGACTTCAACGTTCTTAGCAACAGCTTTTCTTGGAGTTGGACTTACAAAGAAACCTTCGAATCGAAACGCTTCGCTTTGATGCTCGTCCTCGACGACGTCACTTTCGTTTTCCTCCAGCTCGGGAATGGGGTTGAAGAGTGAACCGTGAGAAGGCGACATTAAAGGCTCGTCGTCGTTATAGACTCTCAAACTCTTGGCTATAACATCCTTGAGCTTGCTCTCTTGCTTTCTGATCCCCTCGGCCTCGTCACGGTGGCCGGAAAACATCGGCAGGTGCTTCCAGGTGGCGCTGCAAACTGGACAGATGATGAGGTGTTGCTGAGCAGCGACGCAGTGGAAATGAAACACGTGGTTGCATTCAGCAGTGAAAATAGCAGTTGCTTGACCACGTTTGACACTCTGAGAACAGACTCCACATCGAGTACTGGTTGATTTAGACAGGGCTTTGAGGAAGGAGAAGGTAGAAGGCGATCTGGGGGATGAGGGATTTGAGAAATGGAACAGTCTTGGGCTATGACTGGTTTTACAATGGAGTTTAGGTGGGCTATTGGGTACGGAAGAAGAATTCGGTGTGGCGGTGGTCTGACACCGGAGACTAGGCGTTGACGGGTTGGAGAAGAAACCCCTTATGATTCTGGGACTGTGAGTATTAACATCGCTTGATTTGCTCCTGGTTTTGGTCTTCTTGTCGTTGATGGATTGGTTTTCTCCAAATAATGTGGTTTCTCGCTGCTCTTTGGGAATGAAAGTACAGAACGCTCTTCTCCAACCACTCACCATTGTTGAACGAAATCAAACTCTGTTTTCGATGGGATTTGATTGGAGAACAGATATGGGTTGAACATACATGAGGAAAGACAAGTTGAGGAGGATTGGTCTAATGGTCTTGGTTTGTTCTTACATATGAATGTGTTCTGTTGTTGTTGGTTACGTTCCTTTTTCTATCTTTCCAAAGCCCTCAAAAGATATCTGAATCAAAAAGGTCTCACTCACCTTTCTCTCTATCTGAGGGGGGCGCTCTATTAACGGGGACATGTATTGTATAGTAAGTAGTAAAGAAACAAATAATGAGGAGGCTTTTCCTTATACAAAAGGGAAGGATAGGTTTTTGAGTATTTAAAGCAAAGTTAGTATTGGGATTTGCAAATTTAACTGGCATCTGCAAGTTGTTGTCACCTGCGGTAATAAGTCAACGGAAGAAGAAGAAGAAGAAGAGAAGACAGTGCCACCTCTTCAAACAAACTCCAAATAAAATTGAAAATAATACTAAAACGGGTTGAAGTTATTTTTAAAATAGTTTAAGAAAATTTTTAATTTTTTAATTTTTAATTTTTAGTTTTCCTAAAAAATCAATTTTCTTTTTTTCAAAATTCTTAATTTTGGGAGAGGTTTATATCTTTTACCTTTAAATTATATATTTTAAATTAATTATTAGATTAATTATATTATATTTCTTTTACTTCCACAAAAATATTTAATTAAATTATTAAAAAATTGATGTCGTAATGTAATAAACTGTAAGTAAATATATTTTTTGGTGGTTTTTAATTATTTTTAATATATTTAAAATCACGTTGTATATAACTCTATATTATTTAATAGTTATTTTTGTTTTAATTTCTAAAAGTTGTATTTGTACTATGCAGCTTCTTGCTGTGGAACTCTGATCTCTCTTGATCTTGTCTGTTCGTGGTGGGGTATGTTTTCTTTTCCGTGTGACCATGAAATGATAAGGCATACAGAAACAGAAATTAATGAGTTTGGCTGCACCCCAGGAGGGCATAACAGTCATTTAATATTTCTTATTGCTAATCAATTTATTAAAAATAAGAAATCGTTTTTTTATTAATCATTATGGTCATAATTGAATTAATATCATTTAAAGCCTCCTTTTAAATATTCTATTTCTAATCCTAATTACTTTTCTAATAATAGGGGTGTTTGAGTTGGTAGAGTGGAGAGTTTGGGTCAAAATGTCCTGTGTTTGAATCATTTTACTTACGTTCTCTAGATCGAACCTGTCGTACAAGACTTGCCTACTGTATAATACTCGGTTGGCATAATTTATAGATTATTACATCAATTCAGATATTTATCCAATACCCATTCAAGAAAAAATAACTGCGAGTTCCTCTGTTAAAAAAAGAAAAAAGTTGTTAAAAAAGTAGTCTATTTTGAATTTTGAACTGATTAGTCTTTAATTAGGAATTATTGAATTAAATCAAAAATTGAATGCAGAAAACGGTATACAATTACAAATATCTGTAAGGTTGTAATTTTTTTAATCGAACAGTTTATTTATAATCCTGTCAAAATCCACAATATTTATAAAAAATTTACTAAATTTTCATATAATAATTAGGCACAATGAATTAAATTAATCTTAATTCCATTTTTTCAATTTAATTCAAAATGAAATTTCATCTTTAATAATAAGTTTTAAATTTTAAATAGGGATAAAAGAAATAGACATTCTATATAATTTAATAAAAATTCTTATTTTTAAAATTCTCAAAAATCATTTTTTTAGTTTTTAATTTTCTAGAAAAACACATTCTTTTAACTTCATTTAAAAAATAACGAAGAAACACACGTATAGTAAATATTAAACACACACTAATTAAATGTTATTTACGTATAATTCAATTTAGTTGTTAACTCAAAATAATTAAATATAATTTAAACTAATAATTCATTATAATTATCTTAAATTGTTAATTTAAATCAAATTTAATTGATTATAGTCGAGACGAATTACCATATTAGCATTATTTGATTAATTTACATGTGATGTTAATATTATATATATTTTTAATTATTTTTAATAAAAATCTAAAAATAGGGTTTTTCAAAAAAATAAAATTTAAAGTTTATGTCTTTTACCTTTAAAAAAATCTTATATTTTAATATTTAAAATACTTATTCATTTTACAATAATTCTTTGCATTTGATAATACGTACTAATCACATCTAATAAGAATATTGAAACATATAATAATTATCAATATGTCTAAAGTAATTATTTTGAAACATAATTTTATAAAATCATTGCCTCAATTTGCTAATCATACAAAATCTTCATTATTATTTTTTACCGTGGACAAAAGAGAGGAATCTCTTAGGGAACGAGAAAGTGTGGAGAGTAACGCCACAGTAAAAGTTGGATTTTAACATTAGCGGTGAATCAGCACAGTAAAAGTCTTCAAGTAAAGGTAAACAGATGAAAGCGTGTAACTTAATGTCAAATAATTATCAATTATGATGGTTAATTAAGCTTCATTAATTGGGTTCAAACTCAGAGAGTAATTATAAGGGTTTTTTTTTTAACTTTTTACCCTTGCGGTTAAACTAAGTCACTCAATGTTTAGAGGCTTTAATTTAAAATTTGTAATTATTGTTAATTAATTTGTCATAAGGGGCACGTGATGCTTCCTTTATTTTACGTGTTACCGTTGTAATCAACGTATATGCATCGTGATTCGTGCATGCCAATGGCAATTTAGGTATCAGAATTCTAATTTCAATTATGAAATTATTATCATGTTTTATTATATTTCGTCTATATATTTATATAGAGTTTACATAAATATATAAATAATATTTAATAAAATAGAATTAAAACACAATAATTAAAACAAAATATTTGAGGTGCGAATTTGGATCTTAAAAAGTTCTTGCGCATGATTCCGTAGTCTTTTAAATTTTACTTTAAAATTTGATTAAATTTGAGTTATCGAATTTAAGCTCAAATTTAGCTCAATTTTAGATTTTTTAATTAAATTTTAAGTTAAAATTAAAATATCATCACTATATAGACGACAATAAACAATCATAAAAATTTTTAGAATAAAAGATATATCTCATTTGTAGTTTATTAAATATTTAAAATATATATTCTTTAAAATTTTGAAAAATAGTTCTTTAAAATTTTAGCTTTTTAAATATCTTTTCTTAAATTTTAGTTCAAATATAACTATGAAACATGTAAAATAAATATTATATGTGAACTAATCGATCGTTAGTATATGATCATCTAACTCAATCATTGATATTAAGTCGAACTAATTAAATTTGAATCAAATTTAATTAATTCTATTTGAAGAGTTGAATCATCATGTAAATAACATTTGAGTAATTCATGTTTGAAAGTGCATCATTGTGATATATAAAAGAATCTAAATGTTAAATGTTGCATATAAAAAATAATAAGTGTTTAAAAATTTACATAATACGTAATAAAAAAGATTGTTAAATAAGAATTGAACGGTTTAAAATTTTTACAATTAAATTATTCAAATTAGTTAAATTTTAATAATTAGATAATTATAATTTGTTTGGAAAATTGATAATATTTATATTTTATCACTATGAAAAAAATGGTATTAATTTGGTTAGGTCGAAAATACTTTCGTAGTCGTATAGTAAACTTGGTCGGCAAAATCGATAGAGGGCACAGTTGAATGCTATTATTGTATACTGTAGGCTGGTCTTTGTTAATGTAATTGTACTCTTCCACATGTAAAGCTGTCTGCAATTATACTCTTTTTCAACAGAATTAAATAAGATCTTATCTTTTTCATGGATAAGCAAAAGATCCGTCAACATCAAGTGTACTAATAATTTATAAATATCAATTTTTATTTTTTAATTTTTAATTTTTAAAGTTACTCCTTAGATGACTAAAGAAATTATACGATATAATTTTTAATTTTTATAAAATTTTATTTATTATATAACTCCTCACATCATGTTTTATTGGTTTGTTATATATAATAATTTTAATACTAAAATTTAAAAAATAATTAGCTAATAAAATATTGTCACACATTATATATTTAAAATGTCTAAGTCAAGAGTAGTGAACAAAAACCTTGTAAGTTAATGTACATGCACATGCTCTTGCCTTTGACCATACTCAAATGAAAGTAATTAAAAAATAAATCGGCATATAAATAAGCAAAGAGATTATACCTCTCTTAGACTTTAATGATCAAATTAGGTAATCATCTTTGCACGTCAAATCTTCTGTTTTAGTTATTATGTTTTAATCTTATTTTATTATATCTCATATATACGTTTATGTGTGACTCGTATAGATGTGTGGGTAAGATTTAATAGAACATGATAGGAACATTATAACCAAAACAGAAGATCTGATCCCTCATATTTGAGATCACACCCCATCTTCATTTTGGCTCATTGGTGGAACTTTCATTGTATAATAAATTATACTAGTTAGATAATATTTTTTATGCATCAATAACTTACTTAATAAATTATATAATATGAATTTTATTTTAGTGATTTGAAATCAAATAACACACTTAATTTAAATAAGTATTTAATATTGACATCAAATAATTAGTTAATAATTAAAATTTTAAAGCTTAAAAAACTAAATCAATTTAACTAATTCAGTCGTAAAAACTTTAAATCAACCAATTATTTAATTCGATTTTTAACTTCTCAATTTAATTTATCTCAATAACTCTTGTTATTAAAAATCGGTCGATTTATTAATTAGTTAATTTTTATAAATTAATCAATTTTTTCAAATTAAAATAAATTAGTTAACTTTTATATAACATTTTAAAATTCAATTTCTCATTTTTACGAGTAAAAATTCTCTTTCTTCAAATATTATTTCAAAATTATTTAATTTCTATTACAATCTAATATTAATTAAAAAATTTAAATTTTAAATCTTTTATTTTATCCAATTTTTGTTCTATTATTAAAATATTATTTTTAACCCCTTATTATTCGAATTAAGGAAGGGCAGAGGTGGGATCAGAATTTTTGTACCGATTATAACATTCTTATTATATTCCATTAAATCTTATCCACGTATTTACGTAGATTTCACATTAATATATAAATAGGATTTAATGATACAGAAAAAAATGACGTGGACAGAGATACCCTTAGTGTCACAATCACAGCAATTAATGTTTAAGGTGAGTGTCCCTTTCCACATCAGATATCAAAGTCTAGAACCTAAGATTTTTATCCACATCTCCAGCACAACCTATCCCTATGAGGTCAGTCCAAATGGCATAATAGGCTTCTTCTGGTTGGCTTACCAATTTTAACAAATTTAGTCATTATATATATATAACAGGTTATAATTTATCTCTTTGTAAAGAATAGGGTAAAAATATAAATATTTTCTTTCAATTTTTTTATATTTTTAAATTTAAAAAATTCTGTTAATTTTTAATTTTTCTCAAAAACTCTTTCTTTTAAAATTCTGTTAAAAATAAAAATAAAACACATATAATAATATGAATAGTAAATACAGACTAATTAAATGCTATTAATATATTAATTTGAATCAACTCTTAAATTTGATCTAAATTAATAATTATAATAAATTTTCATTCATTCATATGAGTCATTCGGAAGCAACATCTTTACTAGCTAGGGTTAAGGTTGCGTACTATTAGATCTCTCCAAATCTCGCGTCTCAGAGAGATTTTTACTAGGTGTTATTGTTATTAAATAATTGTAATAAATTATTAATTTAAGTCAAATTTAATTAGTTTTGTTCAAGTTTAAAAGTTGAATAAAATTACCTTATAAATAATATTTGATTAGTACAAATATAATTTTTACGACACATGTATTTCATTGTTATTTTTAACAAAGTATATGAGAAAGAGTTTTTTAAAAAAACTAAAAATTAAAAGAAATTTATGTCTTTTGTTCTAAAGAATATAATTAAATAATAATTTAAATAATTTAAATTTTACATAATATTATTTAAATCAAGTGTATCATTTAATTTAAAATTAATTATTTGTTAAATAAATTTTTTGAAACGTGTAATTTATAAATTATTAAATTCTTCTAAACCCTAAAGTAAATAATTTTCAAGCGAAACAAATTATTCCATAGCATTTAGCATGCGCTTTCCACTTTGCAGTCGAGTAATGGGTGTTTTTTAATAGACTCAAAACTTTTTTAGTGTTAGTAAATGTATAAAATCAATTAAATTGACCTTATATAATAGTTTAAGTATTTATGGTGAAACGGTCACTTAACATGATATGAGAGCCTCCATGATCAAGTGATCTTGAGTTCAAATCCTACCACCCATTTATTATTCAACACAAAATAAAATGAGTCTACGCAAGTTTCAAGTTCAAAGAACTTTCGCTTGAGGGAGTATGTTAGTGAATATATAAAACTAATTAAGATAAACTCACACAACAGCCTAAACTTTTATAGTAAGACAATCACTTAACACTTAGCATCAAATTTTATTCCTCTTCTTGTTCTTTAGCAAGAAGCCTAACTCCTGAACATAATACAATAAAGCATTTTGTTAAAGCCAATCAAAAAAAAAAAGGGAGTCTGAGAATGAGACTATGAATCTTCCTACAACGACAGAAACGAATGATGGGGATGATTGGAATTCACTTGGCCTCACCCTCGCATGTTACAGCAACCAGAGAACACAATAATAACTACTTAATCTTAAACAAATTGGAGTTAACGTAAGTGGTTCTCAACTTTGGGTTGCATGATTAGCAGTTGGTCTTCTAAGATTCGACCAAACTGCCATAAATATTAGGTAAAGTCACATGTACGAGCAGGAAGAGGAAGAGGAGGTAATAAGTTTATGCCAAATAAATAATTATGGAGTAGACTAATAATTCCCATAAGGTGATGGAAATTGAAAGATATGGCTTTGGTTGGTGGTTGAGTGGTTGCCATTATTGGGGCACATGGTCCCAACTCATAAATCGATAGAATCCTAATTAAATAAAAGAAGAAGAAGAAAAGAAAATAGTTGCATACACATATCAACTTGTATAATATTCTACATTGAGAATGATTAGCAAGAAGGGTTCTCCATAAGAATAAGTAGGGTTAGTAAATAGAGTTTCGTCCAATTAAGTTTGAGTTAGAATCAGTCTTTCTATTAGTTAAGAATAAGGTTACGTTATACTGAACTTTTATAAACTTTACGTCTCGAACGAGATTTCCGCCTAAATTAGAAATGGTGATTATTATTTTGAAAATGCAGGAGGAAGCATTGACAGTTATGTGTTTTAGTTATCACAACCAGGACAAGAATCAATATTTGCCCTTTCAGGCAATACCCACATTCCCATTTATGCCAAAATTCCATGATCGAAACTGTAAAGATCACACGCATTTTCAGAGAACTTGAAAGGCTTGTCATGTCACTTCCATAAACAGACCAGTGCTTTAAATGGGATGGGTGGCAAAAACGCGTTGGAGTTTAGGGGAACGAAAAGGAGTTGCAATTTGGTGGAAGCCATTTGACAGACCAATAAGGTCCAATGATCTTTGAATGACAAGGAATGGTGTTCCTCCCGGTTTGGTTTGAGTCCTGAAAGCCTGCGATGTGGCAGATTTCTGCACATATGTGAAGATCATATCTGCATTCATGTGTTCCTTTCTTCTTCAAATTAATGAGTCTGGCAGATGGAAGTCGACCCCTAACAATTTCTGTATTTCCTTCAATTATTAGGCACGCCTAACATAAGTCACCTAAAGAGAGGAAATATTAAAAGTTAGGTTAAAAGCCCTTGTAATTTAAAAGAATCATAAAAAAGCTTCCTAATTTTGAATTTTTTTAAAAAAATTCAATTTAAATAAAAACCCGCATGCTCTAACGGGAACTAATCAAGTATTACTAATATGATAATTCAACTCACTTTTTAAATTTGATTTGAAATAATTAAATTATATTGATTGATCTTGCAGTGAGGTGGAGTTTTTCAAGTTCTAAGAATGTGATCATCTCTGATTCTAATCCTACTCTCAATATCAAGTTTTGTGTTTATAAGGATTCTAGTAACGGCATATCTATCTCCTTCTAATTGTTTCAATCTTTCTTGCTACATACATTATGACTACTTGTTTTTAACTCTTGAATACATCTTTATTACGACTGTTTGCAAGTTTTGTTTTGTATTTGAATTTCTTTATAAAGTGTATTTTTTTAACAAGTTGGACTTCTTTTTGATAAACCGTTATTATGTTGTTACATTTTTATTTTATTTTATTTGTTTTTCTAAAGTTATTATTTTATTTTAATTATTTATTATTACTTTATTCTAAGTATTTATTAGTTTTTAATGTATTTAGTTATTTTATGACTTCTTTTATGTTTACTTGAATAAAATAAATAAATTATTTATTTATTTTATTTTTATTTATTTACTCTTTTTAACCTGTATCAATTATTTGTAGTTTTTTGTTGTATTATTACTATATTACTTTTTTTTATTGTCACATTTGCATGTGGGTCTACTGAAAACAGCCTGTCTACTTTGTAGGGTAAGGTTGCCTACCATTAAAGCTCCCCAGACCCCGTATTAGTTTGAGATTCGGATTGGGTGTGATGATGAAGAACTACTATAATTAATTATTGTCCAAAGGGAAGAATGTTAGTAATTTTTTGAATATTGGATAATAATTAATTGCAATTTTATTATTTTAATAAATTTACGGTTAAGTAAATGAAATTTGATCCGATTACTATATGTATATACTAAGCTCTCCTGCTTCCGCTTAAGTAATTCATGAAAGTTCGGATTCTCTGACCCGTTAAAAGGTTCACACGTTAAGAAGATGTAGTAAGATGTTATCAACATTCGGTTGATCAACATTCATAAAGGTCATTGAGAAAGTTCGAAAGTTTCGAAGTTCATTTGAAGTTATAGAAAGCAAAACAAATATTTTCTACATTTTCTCTGTTTATTCACTTTCATGTTTGATACGAGTGGACCCCCAAGATCAAATGTGAAAGTGAATAAATAAATAAAACATGAGAAATACCTATTTTACTTTTCATAACTTCGGACGAGTTTTCCAATACTAAAACTTCTAAACTTTCTCAACGACCTTTACTAAAGTAGATCAATCGGATGTTATCAACGTCTTTCTGCATCTTTCTTAATGCGTGAACCTTTTAATGATTCAAAAATCTAAATGTTTACGACTTACTTAATCAGAAGTATGAGACCTTAGCGTATATATGTAGTAATCGTATTGGGCCTCCTCATCACAAGCCCAATGTATGTTCCACCCGCACTAGCTAGGGTCTATTTTCTTCATTAGACTTCAGTTTATTAAACTAGAACCTTTGTCAGGTTGTTTTATTATCTTTAACTCGATCAAATTTAATTCGCTTAACTGTGAATTTATTAAAATCGTAAAATTGTAATTAATTGTTACGGTGAATTTGAATATTTAGGACCAAAGATGCTTCACCAAGGTCATTCATGTCAAAGTGCTTTGTTAAAAACTAGTTAACCTCATACAACATGGTCAAATCATTTTATACGAGCAAAATATCATCCATATGCAAAAGTAGAAATAGAACTTTGCTCTCCCTAATATTGTAATATAAACATTTTTCAACCTTTTTTTTTACAAAGCTAAGAGAGGAAATAACCTCATTAAACTTAAGTTACCACTGTCTGGAAGCTTGTTTCAAATCATATATTGAGTTTTTCAGTTTGCAAACCTTGTCAAGCTTTTCTTGATCCTAAAATCCTTCAAGTTATTCCATATAGACCTCTTCACAAAGGTCTCTATTCAGAAAAGTTGTTTTAACATTCACATGATGTATCTCCTTAGCATAATGAGCTACTATTGTCATAATCACTCTGAATACATCTTTAGAGGATTCGGGAGAAAAAATAGTGTTAAAGTCAATCCCTTCTCTTTGAGTGAACCCTCTGGCAACTAGCTGAACTTTAAACCACTCAATTTTATCCTAAGAGTCCTTTTTGGTCTTGAAAAGCCATTTACAAATGATATGTTTGCAATTCTAAAGTAAATCAACAAGCTCTCATACCTTATTATGCTTCATGGATTGCATTTCATCTTTCGTTGTATCCCACCACAAGTCTACATGGGGTCTAAAAACAACTTATGGAAAAGTAACTGGATCGACAATATGTTTAATCCTATAGTCTTGGAGACTATGTAATAAAATGAGATAGCAGGTCTTTTCACTCTAGTGGATCTTCGTAATTGAACTGGTTTTTGTAATTCTAGAACCTCGTTTGTACATGTATGGGTTCCTGCTCCTTTACTAGCATGGTACTGAGACTTTAATCCATTGGTTCTAGCTGTATGAGTGATGAATACGAAATAACTATATTTGCTTGTTGTCATCTGAAGGATAAGAAGGACCATCCTTTATTATAGACATCATATTCTGAAAACTTAGCTGTTTGTGACTCTACAATTTTAGACCTTCCTTCTCTACAGTTATTCTTTAGAGTGGTCAAGTTATCCAATAAAATAGCAATGAATGGAACAAAAATGCAACATATTTTCATAAAGATTATATAAATGTACCTCAGTAGGGTAGTCCCAAACAAGAATGTGGGAAAGACTATGCTTCCACCCTTTTCATATTTCAAAAGGTGTCTTTGGTACTGATTTGTTTGGGACTCTGTTAAGTATGTATAAGGCAGTCTTTATGGCTTCACCTAAAGGTAATAAGGTTATTTAGTTTACATTGACCTTATTATGTTCTTTAGAGTGCGATTGCGCCTTTTGACTATGTCATTTTGGTCAGGACTACCTAGCATAGTGAATTGAGCCACTGTTCCATATGATTCTACATATTTGGCAAATGGACCCTTTTCTTGTCCTGAAACTCATGTTTTTCATAATATTCTCCTCCACGGTCAGATTTGACAATCTTGATAAACTTTCCCAATTAGTTCTAACTTTAGCCTTAAAGATCTTAAATTTCTCAAGAACTTTAGACTTTTCTTTAAGTAAGAACACATAACCATAACGAGAATAGTCATCAATGAATGTCAGAAAATATCTTAAATTGCACAAGGTAACTTTATAAGGTCCATATATATTTTTATGTATGAAGTCTAATAAATTGGAAGCATGAGTTGACCCATTTTTCTTTATTTTGTTCAACTTATCCTTGCAACAGTCAATAATGTTTCCAGATCATCAAAGTCTAAAGTTAGGAGAATGTTTTCCTTAATTAATCTCTCAACTCTATCTCTGAAAGTGTAACCCAACATTTTATCTTACAGCATGCATGACTTATCCTTTATCAAGGGTCTTTTTCTTGGGGTTCAGATCCTCTGTTCCAATTTCTCTGTTTCAACCTTGTTTATCCCCCTAATACAACGTCATTTTATGTTAAATGTACATAAAACGATGTTGTATTTGGAACGAAAACATGAATGGAATATAGTAATTGAAACAGAGGCTTTCTTTTTTTTTTCTATTAACTTGTTCAGCATATATGAAGAAGCATACATCTCATGAGGGGCAAGACACATTCTATACAATTATATGGACATCAATATGTTTTATATTGAAAGATAACTATACAACAAAAGCATCAATAACAAAACTATAACCTTCTTTGTCCAAAACTGATACAGAAATCAAATTTCGCCTAAAAGACTGTATATAAAATGTGTCATGTAAAACAAGAACAAACTCTATATCAAGGTTTAAAAATACATTCCCTACAGATAGTACATTCACTTCTTAATTATTGCCATCCATTAGCTTTTCCTCCTCTTTATTTGGATTTCTCTTGCATATGAACCTCTTATTTTAGATATAGTATTTTTTTCATGTGATTGCTTTGGTTTTTACAATTTAAGATATAATTCTTTACTTGTGTGCTTTTATGCAGGTTCTAAATTTTTGTACTCAACTTCAATCTCCACTCTCCAGTTATAATTGATAATTTCTTTTTAACTTTTTGTAAATTTTATCATTAAACAATTTGGATAATATTAACATAATGATACTCTTTTGTTTTGATAATAAAGTTATTTTTATAATATTATTATGATATTTGTTACATGAGCAAGCTCATAAATTGATATTATTTTTTTCATGTTTTGACTTTTGAATGAACAAAGCATCATTTCATTGTTAGACTTAGATAAGAGACTAGTGATTGGTAAGGAAAAGATAATAATTTAAATGATATTAATTTTAAAAAATTAAGTAAATAGGTTTTAATTTTTTATCAAAAGCAAGTCATTGGACTTAATAATTTTAATAATAAAAATGAAATAAATTTTAACTTTTTAACAAAAATGGGTTTTTAGATAATAAAATGTGTTATACAATTTTAAACAATTTTTAATTAAAATATTTATTTTTAATTAGAAAGATCACGCTCAGGCTTGAGCCCTTACTTAAAGGCTTGATTATGCTTGAGCCTAGGTCCGATCAATAACTTGACCCAAGCTTGACCCGACTAGTGCCATTCTCACTCTACTCCTTCACCAAAGGTAAAAGTTAGACAGTGTAATGCACTTATCTATATATCTGCATGTGAATTTAATAGTACTAATTGATGATAGTATTTAGACTTATGATCATTATATTCAGATTTCTAAATACTCATTAATTAACCAGAATCACACGCAGATCGAATAAGCAATGATATATGTACAAATTAGAACACTGACCTTGATCCATTGCACAGAGGAAGCATAAACAGCAAAACTTTAAGGATTTGTATTCTTCCAAGCCAAGATCCAGAAACCGAATGGATTCTCCTTATGGAACAGAGAAACTGATAGACCTTTGTTTAGAAGGAATGTTAAGAATCTATCTAGCTTGGGGACCACGACCCTTTTATAGTCAGTTTAGACTTACAGGCCATTGTGGGTCCATTAACTATAATGACTCGTAATGGGCTTCTACACATCGGGCCCATACTAATACTTAATTAATATTTTTGTAGGCCCAATTAATTTACTAAAGTTAGATCACATTTTATTAGGCCTATACCCAAGATAGAAATCTATGTACATATATTTATACACGTGGCCCATAAAATTCTAACAATCTCCCACTTAGGCTAAGTCTGTTTCTGGATAATGTACATAGAATAAAAAATTTAATGCGTACAAACTTGCTATCTCATTTCAGAAATATACCAAAACGATCTAGTCCATCAATTTTACTAGTATGGGATCAAAGCGGCTTTTGTCATCTAATTTTGTGACTAACCGAACAATTGTCACAATACCAGCAGAATCAATGACATAGATCAAGTATGGATGTGTAACATAGAAATTACATGTGATGTGATCATAATCATGCCTATTTCCAACTGGTCCTAAATTTATGACTCGGAGAGTCTCAAAACACTTTCTAGCCTTATTTAATATCGCAACAGAAAGCAAATTCTATATGTTCAAAATTTTCAGATAAACATGAAATTTATTAGATTTCATAAACCAAAGTCTGTACAGAAAATAACTTTAGACCTTAAAAACTTAAAACCTTAAAACATAAAATTTAGATGTCAAAGAACATACATAGAGGTAAAAGATTAACTTCTACTAAAGTGATACGTCTAACAGACCTACTACACCCATATTGGCCACATGTATATGAAACAATGAAGGTGGCACCCTTTGGTGAGTGGGTTTGCGATATTGGAGTTTGTACCAATATGTTCTATAGACACCTGAAGATTCTGAACCCTTTCTTTCACAGCTAAATATTTGATGTCGATATGCTTTGATTTTGATGAACTTCGGCTGTTCTTTGAATACAGTACAGCGACTTCATTATCACAATAAATCTTTAGCAGTCGTTTTAGATCATCAACCATTTGTAGCCCAGTGATAAAGTTTCGCAACTGTATTCCATGACACGATGCTTCATAGCAGGCTATATATTCTGCCTCCATTGTAGAAAAAGCTACAAGTTTCTATTTTTCACTTTTCCATGAAACAACTCCTCCACCCATCATGAAAACATAACCTGAGGTGGATCTTCTGCTATCTAAGCATCCAGCATGATCAGAGTCAGTGTATCCAACGATTTTCAATCGCTCTGACCTTCTATATGTGAGCATATAGTCCTTTGTTGTCTATAAATACCTCATAACCCGTTTTGCTGCTTTCCAATGATCCATTCCCGGGTTACTCAAATATCTGCCCAACATCCTTGTTATGAATGCTATATCCGGACGCGTACATGCTTGTGCATACATAAGACTCCCTACAACAGAAGTATAAGGAATTTTATCCATCTCATCTTTCTGTGTGTCCAATTTAGGACATTGGAGCAAACTAAACATATCACGTTTTGAAACAGGAGTGTCTCCTGATGCACAATTCTGTATGCCATATCGGCTTAGCACCTTATCAATATAGGACTTTTGAGATAAACCAAGTATACCTTCTTTACGATCTCGATGGATCTGTATACCCAAAACAAAAGATGAATCACCAAGATCTTTTATTTCAAAATTCTTTGACAGAAATTTCTTGGTTTCATGCAATAGACCCATATCACTGCTTGCCAGTAGAATATCATCTACATATAGCACCAAGATAATAAATTTGCGAATACTAAACTTGATATATATGCACTGATCAACTATGTTTTCCTTAAAACCAAACGAGGTTATCACTTGATCAAATTTTCGGTACCATTAGCGGGATGCCTGCTTTAAACCATAAATGGACTTCTTAAGTTTACAAACAAGATGCTTTGAATCATTAGATTCAAAGTTCTCTGGTTGCACCATGTATATTATTTCATTAATGTCTCCATTGAGAAACGTTGTCTTTGCATCCATTTGATGTAGCTCGAGATCACAATGAGCTACAAGTGCCATAATGATTCTAAAAGAGTCCTTTATTGAAACTAGAGAAAAGGTCTCTTTATAATCAATGCATTCTTTTTGAGTGAAGCCTTTAGCCACTAAGCGTGCCTTATATCTTTCAATGTTACCATGCGAGTCCTTTTTGGTTTTAAATATCCATTTGCAACCAATCGATTTCGCCCCTTTAGGCAACTCGATAAGATCCCAAATGTCATTGTCTGCCATTGACTTCATCTCCTCCTTTATGGCTTTAATGCACTTAGCAGAGTGTGAACATGATTTGGCTTGACTTACAGATGTCGTTTCATCCTCCACCCCAACGTCAAATTCATGTTCATTAAGATATACAATGTAATCATCTGATATTGCACTTCTCCTTTCTCTAGTGGATCTCTTAATAGGCACTTCTAATTAAGGTTGGTAATTTTCATTATCTTGAACAGGCGATGTTTCTTGATTAACAGTAGGAGGTATGGTAGATAAAATTATGTTTTCAATAGTATCCTGATTTATAATTTGAATAGTGTCAGGTATGGTTAACCCATCACTTTCAATTGTAACTGCAGTGGGAATGTTAACACACTCCTCTGGAAACATAATATCTTTATTTTGATTACTCCCACTGTAATCAACATCCTCAATAAATTTGGCATTCCCTGTTTCGAAAAAGAATCTGGTTGAGGGATTATAGAACTTAAAACCTCTCGATTTTTCAGAGTAACCCACAAAGTAGCAACTAATAGTGCTTGAGTCTAATTTCTTTTCATTCGGCCTATAAGGCCTAGCCTCAGCTGAACAACCCCAAACATACAAGTGCCTAAATCTACGTACATATATTTATACACGTGGCCTATAAAATTCTAACAAAGAAAACATAGAGAATATATAATTAAGGATTTACTTATTTTTTGAGTTTTAGGGAATAAGTAAACTCATTTTTCCTCTATTTTTATCTATTCCAAGTGAGTTGAAAATTAAAATGAGAATTTGTTGAAAAAAAATCGTTAAAGAATCCCCTTAATTACTTAGCTATAAAATATAATAATAAGAAGAAAAAGAATAATAATAATAATAATAATAATAATGTAGTTAGTAGGAACTAATAGATATTTTGATCTGTTTGTTAATCATTCTTTTGTCATTCGAAATTTATGTTTTCAAACTAATCATTGACATTACATCATTATTAGAAAATTTTAAGAATAAATCAAATTAAATAATACATATTTTATTCCATTTCTCATCTATTTTATTTTTAAAGAATCACTATTTATTCATTATCTATTCTTGAAGATGAACCAAGCGCCTTATAAAGAGTAAGGGCCGAGGAAAGTGGCCTTGTTTATTTCATTTCCATTATTAGAACAATTTTCTTTTAAGTCATCATTTAGGGTAAACGTTTGGACCTTTAATCCGTAATAACGTCATTAGCCTCAAAATCTTAACCTTTGATAGGGAAAAGGCCCAAGACTTCTCTCTTAGGCCCGAAAGGATGAAACAGGGGCCTCCAAATTGTTCAAGCTCATCTTTGATTTCTTTGTTCTTTTTTCCTTTTCTCTTTAATCATACCTTCTGCTTTTTTTCCATACGAAAGGACAAAAGTTGATAGTCCAATTTCATCCAACAGCAGAAAACCCATAATTTATTTAAAATTTAACCACAAATTGCAAAATTATACAATCAATAAACCCAATAGAAAACACCAAGTCCTAATGCAGGGCAGGTAGTGTATATGTGACACAAAAGAAAGGAGTTGTAATGTGTGGGGACAGATACTCACTGTCACAGCCTTATTCTCCAGTCCAAATAGAAACCTACAAGTAAAGGAGTTGGGAACTTCAACTTCAACCCCCATCTTTTGTACTCTTTTTTCTCGTTAACGCATCTTGTTCTTTAAGTCCTCTATTATATATTGTTGTGTTGTGCAGCATGTTCCATTTGTGCTAAATCGGATAAGTCCAAGGACCCACGTGATTCGCACGTTCACCAAAAGTCCAATCGGTCAAATCGCCATTTGCACGTGAACACCACAATTTGGAGACAAGATCTTTTGTCTAATTTTATGGTGTCTTATTATGTCCCATGAATCTCAATCATTTATTTATACGGGTCACGCATGAGTCCTGCATAAATAAATGTAGGATCCACATAAATGAATAGTTGAGATTCATGGGACAGAATAAAATACCATAAAATTAGACAGAAGATCTTACCTCCACAATTTAGGTCCTAATTGCCTGGTTGTATTCAAGTCTTTGATTTATTTCAATAATTCGATTTTTATGAATTGGCAATTAATATTTTAAAAAGAACGAAAGATTTAAATAAAAATTTTAAAAGGCTTAACTCTGTTAATTATCCCAAAAAAAAAGTTGCAAGATAAAAGAGCATCCAACTTTTAAACATAAAGCAAAGAGCTTTAATCTGGAGGACAAAGTCTGGATGGTTTTAATAAGAAACTAAATTATACATCTTCTTCTTCTTCGTCTTCTTTATATTATCAGTCAAAAACACTTGTGATGATTATCCATCATCCCAACACAGTCCAATCATTGAACCTAAACTTTTTAACTCGCATGGCCTTGGACAGAGATAAAGAGACAAAAAGTGTGATGAAGCATAAGGTCTGCCATTATAGGATCATTCTCATTGTTCTGAAAGTGGAAAAGGAGGAAGATTATGGACCAAATGCAAGAGAGGAGCAGAAGAAGAAAAGACAGCAGCGCAAAATGATAGGTAAAAAGTGAAAAAAAGAAAAGGTGGGGTGGTCCATCATTCATTCCTTTTATTTAAAGGTTCTTCAGTTAGGTCCATTTATTTCCATTTCATGAAATACACCTACTACTTGAGTTTGCAATGCAGGAAGTTGACAAAGCAAGAAAAAGAGCTACACCAAATCTGATGCTATGCTTAGTTTCTGAGCCACAATTTTTCCAGATCTAAGTGGCAGGAGGATTTATGGTGGGTTTGAGTGACTGTTTGAACCATTACGTCCATACATGAAAGCTGGCTTATCGTGTTCCCGAGTCCCACATGGTAGAGACTCGTACTTGATAAGGGCATTACTTTGTTGCTATGTTTAGTTCCTCGGGACCTACTTCAGATTCCAAGCTGCCATTTAAATGGCCATAGATACGGTAGTGTTTGACAATCAGCCGACATAGATAAATATAGTTGGTTTTATCGAGAATAATATCAGTTCTTTATTTAAAAATATTAAGTAAAATTAACTGTTTGAAATTAGTTGTTTATGTGTAAAATAATATATAAGGTTATAATTTTTAAAAAAATTATAAAAGTATTAATATTATATTTTAGTATTTTTTATTATTTTCGTAAGAATTTATATAGAGTAAAAGAAGTCAACACCATTATTTAAAGTAAAGGTACAATAATCTAAGAAACGCGTCTAACTACTATTAAACTAGAAACAATATTATCGCAAATAATTGTCACCTTTCGAGTTTTCAATTCTTCAACACTTTCTTATGTAGAGCTAGCTTCAACATTTTCAAATGCATCTGGCGAGATAAATTCAAAATCTTAATCGATGATATTAAAAGTTAAGTTGCCAATTGCGCTTCTTCTGATATAGTTATGTAACGCAAAAGTTTCACAAATTATTCCTCGTATGTGCAATTTATTCGATCATTTCAGTTGTTTTTACATATATTTACTTTCAAAGTTAAAAGAAGACGTATATAATGAGATGATAATTTCTAACATATAATTATCAGTAGTTTGACATTATTAAACAGCTAAAACCTTTCAATCCGCAAAAAAATAACTGATAAGTTATTTACCAAATAAGGTCATATTTATGAAGTTATTAGAAAATTTGTTAACAACTCCAAATTATAAAGATTCTACTTGAATTTAAGTTCCCACACAAAAAAAGATTATGACTTTTATTCTCTTGTTCTACTATTTGGCCCAACTTTTTTTATTTATATTTCCATTATTTAGTTTACAAGCTTTGGAAGGATAAAAAGAAATCGAATTTATTACTATAAGAATGTTAATGATGCAAACTTGTTATAAATTTTTTTATTTTTAGTATTGACAGATAAATAAAAATCTTAAAAATTATTATATAGCTCCCTTTTTTAATAAATTAAGCCGTCTTTTACTATAAAAACTTGTACTCATAGCTCCTATAATCTGAATTTTAATCCAGAGTATTTGAATACACACAATGTTATAGTTTTTTTATTATAAATATGTTGATGGCACTAATTTCTTAAAAACTATTTTTATATTACCAAATTTGAGTTAGATGATCATTTTAAATGTATTTATTCTTTTACATTTCGTTATTTACTTGTTTATGCTTGGAGTACTAGGCCCAATTCCTTTCATGAAGTACATGATACAGAGACGTGAATAATGTTGAATTGACATGTAAAACTTGATTACTGCATGAGTCAACTATATTTTCGTAAATAATATATATTTATGATATTAAATAGAGAAATAAAACTTTATATTAATTTGATTTCAACTAAATAAAATTTAAATCATAATTTTAGTATTAATAGCCGTGACAATCACTAATATAAATTAAAATTATGGTCAAATATTTGAGTACATGTATTATCATTTTAAATATGTTGTATTTTAAATTTGTCCTTATATCTAGTACTAAAGATTATTTTCAATTTTTCTTATAATATATTTTAACTTTCAACTTTAACATATATTTGAGAATTCAAACTTTGAAGAGTTAAGTTATTTATTAAAAGTTTTTTAGTTAGAGCTAGTTAGCACAATTATATAGCTCATATATATAAGGCGTACATATAACATTTTCTCACTGTGTGAATATACGAAAAATTCTCTTCTTCTCTTCTTTCTCTACTTTCATGGTAGTTAACTTTGTTCATGGTATCAGAGCAGAGAACGATCTTTAATTCTTGAGCTTGAATCTTGAAGGAACAATGGGGAAGCGATTGCAATTTACCGATGAATCTCAGGATAATTGTTTAAAGTTGCACAATTCAGATCATCCTAGTATGATACTTGTTACTGCTCAATTGACTGACACAAACTTCTATTCTTGGAGTATTTCAATTCGCAACTCATTAGAAGCTAGGGATAAGCTTGGATTTGTGGATGGTACTTTACCTCCACCAACTTGTGAAGTGAAGTACAGAAAATGGAGAAAAGTGGATTGTATGGTGAAACAATGGATTCTTAATTCGAGTTCTAAAGAAATTTCTAAAGCCTTGTGGGATAAGCTTGAAGAGATTTATGGAGAAAGCAATTTACCACAACTCTTTCAAGTATAGAGGGATATTAGCTCTGTTGAGCAAGGTAATTGTTCAGTTACTGCTTATTACAACAGGATTAACAAATACTGGGATGAATTAGGGCGACTTATGCCTATACCAGCATGCAACTGCCAGGGATGCAACTGTGGAATTAATAAGAAGCTAGTGGATATGGACAATGCTAATAAATTGATACAGTTTCTGATGGGATTGAATCCATCTTATGATCACATTAGGAGTCAAATCTTGGCTCAGGATCCACCTCCCTCTGCAAGTAAGGCCTATTCTCTTGTGATGAGAATTGAGAAATAGAGACAGGTCAATATGATGCATGAGGATGCACGTTCTGAAGCTATGTTGGTAAAAGGTGGTAAGAATGGCAAGGGAGGAACATTGGCTGTAGATAATGTCAACAGAAATGGTGTTAGGAAGAAACACAATAAAGGAATGGAGGATAAGCATTATAATTATTACAATTTAGATGGTCATGAAAGAGATACTTGTTTCAAGTTGCATGGATACCCTGAGTGGTATACAAAACTAAAGAATAAGAGAGAGGGTGCAGGAAAAGGGCAGACAAAAGGGAAATCTGTATACATGGTTGATGCAATTGAGAAAGACACAGAGAAGGGAACAAATATACAAAGTTGTTCACGGTCACTCATAGCTTTGATTCAGTAGGAGCTTACAAAGTTACTGAAAGGGAAGCAGTCTGGGGAATCTCATCTCTTAAACTTGATACAGATTGAATTTACAGGTATGTCAATCTTGAAACTTGTTCTTAAGTCTGTTAAGAAATATGGGACTTGGATAGTGGATTCTGGTGCTACTTCACATATTTGTGTAGACAAGAATTTGTTTCATTCATTGCTGCCTGTTGATAAAGTTACGAAGTTGTTTTTACCTAATGGGGAGGTGAATGATGTAGAGTATAGAGGAGTAATAATCTTGAATGACTAAGTGACCTTGAAATCAGTTCTTTTTGTTCCTACCTTCAGCCATAACCTTATTTCAGTCAACAAATTAGCCAAAAACTCTTCCTTAAATGCTTTGTTTTACACTGAACATTGTTTGTTACAGGACCATAGGACTGAAAGGGGCAGTGACAAAGGGAAAAGTCATTAACAACCTGTACTTCCTTGATGGAAATTCTTTTCTGTGTGACAAACCAATTCATAATGTTTCTTGTAACCATCATGCTCATGTAGATACAGAGAGTGAGAATGTATGTAACATTAATAAAGGTCTTGTTGATAAAAGTTTATGGTATACAAAGCTGGGACACCCATCTGATGTTGTAATGAAACATTTTGCTGATTGTAGCAATTTTATTAATAATGGAGAACTCTTGTGTGAAGTTTGTCCCCTTTATAAACAAGTTAGATATTTGGGGACCTTATAAGGGAATCTCTTTTTGTGGGGCACATTATTTTTTGACTGTTGTCAATGACAAAAGTAGATGCACTTGGATTTTTCTAATGAGGCATAAAGCACAGACTCGTCATATGTTGGAGAAGTTTCTTGTTTTTGTTAAAAGACAGTAAGATGGAACTATGAAGGTAGTCCGAACAGATAATGATTCTAAATTCTTGGGTAACAACTCTCAAGAAATATTCAATAATAGGGGGTATTGTTCATCAAAAGTCATGTGTATATACTCCTCAACAGAATGGCGTAGTGGAGAGGAAGCGTAGACATTTACTTCAGGTGACAAGGGCACTACAGATACAATCAGGACTTCCAAAGAGGCTTTGGGGGCACAATGTCTTACATGTAGCTTATCTAATAAATCGATTGCCAAGTCAGATACTAAATTGGCATTCTCCGTATGAATTGCTATTTGGGAAGCAGCCCAATTATACTGAGTTGAAGAGTTTTGGGTGCTTGTGTTTTGCCACAGACACTAGACCTCATAAAGACAAGTTGATTCGTAGAGCTTTTAGAAGTATCTATCTTGGTCATTCTCCAGGCCAAAAGGGATAAAAGTTATATGATTTGCAAGAAAATAAGTGTTTTGTCTCTAGAGATGTATTTTTCCATGAGAATGTTTATCCTTTCAAATATTTTATGGTTACTGATAATATTCCTATGATGCCTGTTGTATTACCTTCAGTTGTGTAGGATGATTACTCTTTGCAGTCCTTCTGGAGATCCAGTTGCAGCTGCTAGTGACACAGATGTTCCTTTATTAAACCTAGATAACTCACATTTGTATATGGATGATGCAAGAGCAATTGTAGAATCTGAAATTGCAAAACCTGCTGTTGCAAGACCTGAGTTGGCAGACAACCTTCTTATTTAAAGAGCATAGATATGCAGCCTTCTTCAGCTTTTACTCCTAATAATTATCCATTCACTGTAAATCCTGACTTCAGTGAGACTTATGTTGAATTTCTAGCCAATGTCACTGCCATTTAGGAACCCAAATCTTATTTTCATGCCAACAAAGATCTTAACTGGATTAAGGCTATGAATTCAGAGTTAGATGCTCTTGAGAAGAATGCAACATGGGAACTTACACAGTTACCCAAAGGAAAAAGGGCTGTCGGTTCTAAATGGATTTACAAGGTAAAATCGAAGCCAAATGGAAAAATTGATAGATTTAAGGCAAGATTAGTAGCAAAGGGTTATAATCAGATTAAAGGGGTTGACTACAATGAAAGTTTCTCACCAGTAGCCAAAGTTGTTACAGTGAGAATTCTCTTTATATTTATAGCTGGATAGAACTGGCTTTTACACCAGCTTGACATTAACAATGCCTTCCTTCATGGGTTCATAAAAGAAGAGGTATATATGAAGCCACCAGAAGGATACACTAAAGCAGCTCAATATGAAGTTTGTAGGCTGAAAAAGTCTTTATATGGACTCAAGCAGGCTTCCAGGCAATGGAATGCAGGACTCACTTTACAACTGCAGAATTATGGATTCAAACAATCACAGAATGACCATTGTTTGTTCACTCTTAAGAATTCTTCATGCTTTCTGATCGTCTTGGTTTATGTAGATGATATGTTGCTAATAAGAGACTCAGAGGTGGAAATCCGAAAGGTGAAGAAGGTTTTAGATGATGTTTTTACTATAAAAGACCTTCAGTATGCTAAGTACTTCTTAAGTCTTGAGATTGCAAGGTCATCCCATGGTACATATATCAACCAGAGGAAGTATATGTTAGATCTGGTTGAAGAAGCAGGTTTGATGGGTAGCAAACCTGCATCTACACCTTTGCAAAAAGGTTTGACTTTGACAATAAAATGAGCTGCTTCTTGAAGATCCTCAGCCATACAGGCAGTTGGTAGGGAGGCTATTGTACTTGGGTTATACTAGGCCAGACATAACTTTTGCTGTGCATCAGTTAAGTCAATTTGTCCATGCACCTACAGTTGTTCACTGGCAGGCAACACAACATGTCTTGCGATATTTGAAGGGCAATCCTTCTCTGGGGTTGTATTATCCTGCTGTCAATTCTTTAGTACTTGAGGCATATTGTGATATAGATTGGGCTGCATGTTATGATACCAAAAGATCCATTTTTGATTTTTATGTGTTTTTTGGGTCTTCTTTGATTTCTTGGAAATATAAGAAGTAGGCAACAATCTCTAAATCCTCAGCAGAAGCAGAGTATAGAAGCATGGATTCGGTTGTTTGTGAGCTTTTGTGGATTTCCTATTGACGTGTGCATGGAGGTGACTCGATGAAGGGTTGTTCGAAAATCTTTGGAAGTTAATGATGGTGGCGTACTGGCGTCGGCTTTATGAGTTTGTGGATGTTTGGAAGTTTCGGCAAGGAAGAACAAGATTCGAAATTCAACAAAAAATAAGATGATACGCAAGGTTCAATCCCTGTTAGGCCTTACGAATACATGATTCGAGCAACCTAGATGATCGAAACTAAAACCAATAAGGTTGAATCAAACAAACATGCTACAAATTGGAAAAACTAATAAGTGAATTATTGATTCAATGTTGAAACAAGAACAAGAGGAATAAACCTAACTATGGTCGAATGCACAATCTAAAAATAATAGTTAATTCCCCCTACACTAACCCTAATGAACCTATTTATACCTAGGCTTAATAATAAGTACTCGATCTTTAATATGAGTTAGCCCAAAAAAAGTGTCTTAACTTAAAATAATTAAAAAGGTCTAATTCATGGGCTTAAGCGAATAAGTGAGCCCATCCTAGTTAAAACAACACATGGTTGGCCTATTGCCTCTTGAGCTTAAGTGAGGGACTAAAATTAGTCAAAGTCTTCAAGTCCCAAGGGTATTCGGTCGAAGGATTTGAGTTAGATGGATCAATTTGGGCTGAGATCCATAAAGCTCTCCTCCAATAGGCTTGGACTGTTCAATCCTCTCCAAAAGATAGCCCACATGCGTATGGAGAGCCTCTTTAAATCTCTTGGCCCTAGCTCCGATCATGGGCCCAACTGGCATAACTAGCTCTCTTCCCTTGCCTCTGTCATTCACGCCAACTCAACGACGATCCTTGCTCCTGCTCACGTCACCTATGTTTTGCAAGATTTTCAAATTCCAATAACTCTACCTATTTCATTGAAATGTGACAATCAAGCTGCATTACACATTGCAGCTAATCCAGTGTTCTATGAAAGAACTAAACACTTGGATACAGACTACCATATTGTTTGAGAACAACTAAAAAGGGGGTTTATTACTCTCTCTCACACATCTTCCTCTACATAGATTGCATATATCTTCACTAAGTCTCTTCGAACTCCTACATTTACCACCTTTATCGACAAGTTAGGCTTGTATGACTTTTTACAAGCTCTAACTTGAGGGAGAATGAAGAGTTTAGTTATTTATTAATGGTTTTTTAGTTATAGTTAATTAGCACAAATTTTTTCGTTACAGCTATATAGCTCATGTATATAAGGTGTACATACAACATTTTCTCACTGTGTGAATATAAATAAAATTCTCTCATTCTGTTCTTTCTCTACTTTCATCGTAGTTAACTTTGTTCAAACTTGAACATTTACATACTAAATTTTAGCTCCTCATCACTTTCTTAGGTGTGGAGTCAAATTGGCTTCGGAAAGTATTTAATTGCCTGTTTTAAATTCTCTTTCTAAGAGATTCTTCCAATATTTATTTATATGTAAATCACAATGTTAATTTTGGTTTTAATTATATTTATAATTTTTACGAAGCCTACATAGTAATTTAAGTGTTACAATTTGAAATAATTGCAAGAATTAATAACAATAATTTTAAAATTCAATTAAAAGTATTTGAATGCATCTCATATCATGGGTATTTTTGTACTTTTTTTCATAAAATAATACAAAGAATAGCATCAACCTAACTTTCATTCACAATTAGTTACCTTAAAGTCCATGTCGGAGTTCGGTGAACCAGAATATAAAATTTGGTTAACACGAAACACATGGGGATGGAATAGAAATTGACGAATACGTATAATCGCTTATTTTTTTGTATTTTGAATTATTGAAATGTTAAATTCAAATACTATCTATAAATTTTAATAATTTTCATTTCTAAAAAATTATTTCTTTATTATTTTAAGTTACTTGTCGTGACTCACAATAATAGGATAGAGTTTGTGTTGGCCAATTGAACCGGCCTTAAAACTGTCATTGATGCTTAGTTGTGTTAGCGTGGTCCATTGGTCATGGCTCAGCCAAAGTTGTCTGTATATAGAAAAGCAAAGCCAACAACTCCCACTATTTGCTTAACTTTTGACTAATTTCCCCAATCGCTTGTATCCAATTTTTTTTCAAGCCAAAACATCTCACGATCTTGGGGTAATAGTCAAGAACTGGCAGAAATCTTACGTTTCCATGAGAGAAAGGGACGTTAGATTTTGTCATGTAATTTGATTCCGAATATATTATATAAAGTATCGAAGCAGGTAAGACCTAAAATTCTCCAATAACTCAAATCATGCTCTTTGTTAAAAACCCATAACCACCGCCAATTTGTTCTTTCTAATTCACCATACAATGTCAAACTGCACCAAACCAAAACATTCTTCTAAAATCTTTGAATGTAATTGTACATTGGATTATGAACTGGATGGTATGGTTATACTATATAATCAAACACAATTAAAATTTTTTGGAACATATCTTAAGTAGGATCTTGATTGCGTAGAATCGAGCTAACTTGACCCAATTTTATAAAATTTATGTTTTCTTTATACTAAAATAATATTGTACTATAAATTTCAGATTAAAATGGATTGAAAATTCATTAATTCAATTCAATGACTTTAAATTGAAATAAATTAGATTGAATTAAAAATATTAATTCTAACGATTATTAAGTCAATAGGTCAAGTAAAATTGGGTAAAATAGGGATTTTTTTTTCTTTTCAAGTACATAATCATGACTTTCTTTGAGATTAAAACCTTAAATTGAGGACTAAAATATTCACCATCAAGATTAGTAGTTGAACGCCTTTTAGAATTTAAGATTTAAGGTTAAAGATTAGGGATGATATTCTCTATTCCGGTTATTGGTTAACCAGTTTCATTTAATCATAGATTAGGCTAATTCTACTTTCATTTGATCATAGATCATTAACTTCGCAAGTCTTTCTCAAGTTCTGACCTTTTAAATCACCTCATCTCGCAAATGCAATTAAATGCGTAGCATTGAATATTGAGCCGAGAATAGAAAGTTGCAGTCTCTTAACGTACATGACGACCTGGGAAACAGGAACAGAAACCGAAACAGGAATCTAGTTCGGGCACTCACTGTCTGAATTCAAAATTTCAAGCCATGAAAATATGCATAGGTCATCAGAATGTGGGACTAAAACTCTTGACGTAAACTGCATTGGCTTGTCTTGTTTCGTGCCAGTGTAGGAACATTGGAAGTCAAACACTCCGATGGGTTTGGTTTTTGGTAGCTTCGGTTTGGTTGACCAAAAAGTTAGGTGACACCAGGTCAAACCCTCTTATGTCAAGAACTCGTCACAGAAACAGAGTTCGAATTCTCACTAGTGCCAGCAATAACAGGGTGACTTTATAATTGAAATCATATTCCTGCAGACCAAGTTTAAGGTAACTCTACGACTACTAGGGAAGATGTTTTGGGACATAAAGATGTTATAATCAAATAATACATAGAATATGACAGAACAATAAAATAGGATAAATAAAATTACAGCTCAAGCCCCAATGTCATGTATGTTTTTTTTTAATTTTTTATCAAAGTAACCTTTTTTAATCTTTTTTCTTTTGTTTTGTTTTGAAAACTGAAACCAACAGCTCCACTGAGAGCCTTCTACAAAACAAAATTGAAGGAGATTCACTTCAATTGCAGCTGCTACTGCGACCACAGGTGTTTCTCAATCCTACGTAGTTTCATTTCATCACGTCTCCGGTTCGTCTCTGCCATTCCATCAATTGCACTCACCACGTCTTCCCTTATGATGTCCCCCCACGCGCACTCTTTCCTTCTGTACCTCTCCGTCTTTCTTTTCTAGCCAACAAACCCATTAAAGACTCTTGTTTTCGTACTCTACAGTGCTCTCTCTTCGAAAGATTGAATCTTGCATTGTACTATTAGTGGAAAGCTGGGTAATTCACACATTTAGCGGGTTCTTGGGGCAAGCTGGAGCAGAAATGGTGGCAGAACCTTGGATACTGAAGATGGGCAACCAGGTGAGTAGCAATCTCAAGCACGCACTTCTTCTTGAGCCTTATTCTAACAGGAAAAGGAACCTCAAAAGATCCGATTCCACGAAAGACAAAGAGACCATTGGCATACTTTCTTTTGAGCTTGCTACTGTCATGTCCAAAACAGTACACCTCCACAAATCCCTGTCGGATTCTGAGATCTCCAAGCTCAAAGCCGAGATCTTTAAGTCTGAGGGAGTTAAGAACTTGGTGTCTAGCAATGAGAATTACCTTCTCGAGCTTGCTCTAGCGGAGAAACTTGATGACCTCAACAAGGTCGCTAGTGTCGTTTCCAGGCTAGGCAAGAAGTGTGCTGAGCCTGCCTTGCAGGGTTTTGAGCATGTTTATGCTGATATAACAAAAGGGGTTATTAATGTGAGAGAATTGGGTTTCTTGGTTAAGGATATGGATGGTATGGTCAGGAAGATGGAGAGGTATGTGAATGCGACCTCCAATTTGTATAGTGAAACGGAGGTTTTAAATGAACTGGAACAGTCCACCAAGAAGTTCCAATACAACCAGCACGAAGAGACTCGTAGGGCATTCGAGCAGAAACTTATTTGGCAGAAGCAGGATGTGAGGCATCTCAAGGAAATTTCTCTTTGGAACCAGACATATGACAAAGCTGTGGAGTTGTTGGCAAGGACCGTATGCACAATTTATGCCAGGATTTGTATGGTGTTTGGGGAATCTGTATTGCGTAAGGAGAATTTTGAAGGGGTTGGCGTGTTTTTTTCTTTTCCTACTTTTAAAAATGAACATGGGGAGGAGGTTTCTGGTCAGCTTGATGATGGTCATCGTCCGCACTTGATTTCAAGGCCACTTGGACGGGTTGTTAGCAGGAGAAGTAGTACTGAGTCTCGGTCAGGATCAACTGACAGAGGCCTGGCGATGAAAAAATTGACTAACATAAAGCCGAGGATTGATTTGCGAAGAGGTGAAGTTGAAATCTTTCGAGGTGAAGATATGATTTTGCCTTGCGGGACTAGTCCTGGAAGGCTTTTCCTGGATTGCCTTAGTTTGACTAGTTCAGCTCCAAGGTTTGATGATGATGATCATAGCAGTGCTGTTGAAAATGAGGATCGGATTAGCCGAATTTCTGGATGCTGCAGCGATTCCAATGGCGGTTTGAGGAAGGAATATCTAGGCCATTCAAGCTCTTCTAATTGGCCACCGAGTAGTGTACCTTTTAGTGGTGATCAAAGACGAACCAAGTGTACTAGTGTGCCAAGCAGCATCCAATTAGGCTCCAAAAGCAGGATATCCGTCTATGCTCCTCCAACCACTTTGGGAGGGTCTGCATTGGCGTTGCATTATGCAAATGTTATAATTGTGATCGAGAAACTGCTTCGATATCCCCATTTAGTTGGTGAGGAAGCCCGTGATGATTTGTATCAAATGTTACCAACAAGCTTGAGAACGTCATTGAAGACTAATCTGAAGTCCTATGTCAAAAACCTTGCTATATACGATGCTCCTCTTGCCCATGATTGGAAAGAAACTCTTGATCAGATTCTGAGGTGGCTAGCTCCGATGGCACATAACATGATCAGGTGGCAAAGTGAACGTAATTTTGAGCAACATCAGATTGTATCAAGAACAAATGTTCTTCTGCTTCAGACATTGTACTTTGCAGACAGGGAAAAGACTGAGGCAGCTATTTGTGAACTTCTTATGGGGTTGAATTACATATGTCGCTATGAACATCAGCAAAATGCATTACTTGACTGTGCAAGTAGTTTCGATTTTGAGGATTGTATGCAATGGCAGTTGCAGTGCCGAGCTTCTTTTCTTAATTAATGCATTGTTGAATTTGAGCACCCAAACAACCTTGTAAAGCATAGGTCGTGACTTCTGATGTTAGCTTGAATACGTACAATGGACAGTTGAACTGGATGAATCTCTGAGCTTTGCAAATCGGATATCTTATTTTGTTAAAGATCTGCATTGATTAATGTAATTTATCACCAGGTATGGGAAGTTTTGACATTTGAAGTACATACCTTATTAATTTTATGTAAAGAAGTCAGCTTCTCTATAATGTGTGCAAAGTTTTGCATATCATTTCAGCTTTTCCTTTAACCTAGCTGTCTGGAGCTCTTGCAAATTTGTGGTTTAATGTAATACCATTAACATTTCCTATGTTCATGGCAATGTACTTTAAACCACCCGAAAAGGTGGGAAGAAATCTGTGATAAGTATGAGCTTTACTTGCCGACATTTGCATATTTCTTGATCCTATCATTTTGCAAGAAAAAACTTTCTGAGAAGCAGCTGGTGACCATTTTGAAAAAACACTCTTAGTAGAGGCAAGTATTATTGTATATGACTCGTACATACAAGCGTGTAATTTTGGAGTATTTCGGAAAAAAAGCAGGCATTTCTTAAAATTCTTTGAGTGAAAATGACGTGATTTCTGTATATTACTACTCTCTATTATTGCTACCTGCTATTGCAAAGCCTGAACTCTGTTCTGTAGAATTTGTAATGAAGCCCCAGATTGACATTGCAACTTGGCACAAGTGCTAGATTCTTGGAGGTTCTCAACTTTCCATGTTTTAAATTTGGTTGCTTCCGAGTCCCGAGAATTCCAAAGCACTTTTCATGTACAATAAAACAGGTTTAGGAGGTAGCAATTCAAGGTTCAGCCCATGGAGGAGCAATCCATCAAAGGAAAGCAACATACAATAAGAGCAGTTAATATCATGTGGGCATTAAACATGTTACAGTTGGTAGAAGGGCGCATTGAGTGTTACAATAAAGGAGCTGCTTCGGATTTTGTTTGAGTGGTTAGATACATACATACATACCAAAGCAATTGTCTGTTTCTGGTAAACTTAGACCTCAACACCAGCTTTTTATGTCGTCATTACTAGCTAGAACTTAAGCCACTAAACTAATGGTGCTCACATGATTCAGACAAGTTTGAGTTAATGACTTGTGAGCTCCCGTATCTTATAGTGACTAGAAAGAACATAAGAGGCTGCCAGGCCTCTGGATCTGGTTTCCTTCATATGTAGTGGGTCAAACCTAATTAATGAAACCAATAACTGTTCTTCTCCAACTTGGTTGCCATTTATTTGATTTGTCCAAAATCATGCAATTCTATTTTCTTGTTTATAAATTACATACATGGAATTGCGATTCTAAATTTTCTTTTGTAACACTAAAGTTTTGAAACTACATACAAATTAATTGTGAACAAAATTATTAATTTATGAAAGTCTTAATTTTTTAGAATTTTTCATTAACCCTAAAATTTAACCTCGATGACTTATAAACTAAATTTAGACATATACAAAATAAAAAAACAGTTCTTTTTTTTTAATTAAGGGAAAAGATTCAAAATTACACAGTACGTCGGGAAAGACAGGTTCCCGATAAATTCTCTAAAAGGATCATGTGGCACCCTATAGGAGGTGTGGAAAAATAAGTGACTCCGATATTTAAATGACCCGCATATTTGGCAAGCCAGTCGGCACATCTGTTGCTCTCTCGATAGATGTGTCGTTGAACAACAGTCCAGTTCCGATTGAATAGTTCATTGATGCCTCGAACTAGAGAGTTGAGAGAACGGGTCCGGTAAACCGGGGAAGAGAGGACATCGATCACTGCTGTGGAATCCACCTCAAGCTCGATCCGGCGGTATCCCAGATTCCACG
>JAOTAY010000189.1:30811197-30824106 GCA_025629805.1 Erythroxylum baracoense
AACTCAATATATTTTGTGTTAAAGATTTTATATAATAACTAATAAATTAATATGTATATAATATACATTGTAATAGTTAATTTCAATTTTCTAAGCAAATAAAAATTAAATTTATATTATTTGATCAAAATTTAATGTACATTTAAATCAAATCATGCATATTAATTTTTATAATACTAGAAAATTTAATTATTTGTTAAAAGGATTTATATTTAACAAACTTTTTTTATTCGTACTTGTTATTCTTTGGATGTGTATTGGGTAAGCCTCCAGATTGACGTAATAGCCTGCAAATCACGTTAATCGGGTACTCCGTACTAGACAAGTCCTGTACGACAAATTCGATGGAGAGAGTATAAGTAGGAGGATTCAAACAAAGAACCTTTTGGTCCCATATCCTCTCACTCTACCAACTCAACTACCCCCTAAGAGACATATACACATATTCTATTAATTGATCTTGGGGGGAAGTGGAGTTTGTAGGAGTGTGATTGTCTCTCATTCTAGTCCTACTCTCCATATTAGGTTTTTTGTTTGTAAAGGCTCTAGTAACGTTATATTTATCCCTTTCTAATTGTTTCATCTTTCTTGCTACATACATTATGAATAACTAGTTTTAACTCTTGAATACATCTTTATTATAACTGTTTGCAAGTTTTGTATTGTATGTAAATTCCTTGATAAGTGTATTTTGTTGGCAAGTTGGACATAGACATGTCAATAGCCCAGGCTATGGTGGCTTGTAGGTCGGCCCGTGGACCGCGCGGGCTAGAATTGGCTAGCCTGTGGCCCGGGCTATAGCTAAGCGGGTCGGGCAGACCTAGCCCGCCCATATATTTTTTTCAATTTTTTTAAAACAACGTCGTTTTGATAAAAAAATGATGTCGTTTTTTAAAAATAGACGCGTCATGGGTCAACTGTGACCCTGCCCGGGTGGACCATAGTGGGCCCATGACCTACCCATGACCCACCCAACTCGGGTTAAAAATTGGCTGTACCGGGCCAAGCTGGGATTGCCATCCTAGTTGGACATCTTTTTGATAAATTATTATTATGCTGCTACATTTTTATTTTTTATTTTTTTGAAGTTATTATTTTATTTATTTTTACTTTATTCTAAGTATTTATTAGTTTTTAATGTATTTAGTTATTTTATGACATCTTTTATGTTTATTTGAATAAAATAAATGAATTATTTATTTATTTTAGTTTTATTTATTGGCTTTTTTAAACCTCCATCATTTATTTGTAATTTTTATTGTATTATTATTATACTACGTACCTTTTTTTCATTATCACATTTATATGTGGGTTTATTGAAAACAGCTTCTCTACTCTGCAAGAATAAGATTGTGTACTATCAAACCTCTCTAATTCTTGCATTGGTGTGAGATTCGGATTGAATGTGATGATGATAATAATAAAATTCGACTTAAATTAAAAAATTAAGTTGAATTTAATTAGGTTGGTTCGGGTTTAATATTTAGGTTGAAGTAACGTAAACATGAATTTGATGGATTGATTTCGAATCCGACTTAAGACAAAAAAAATATTGCATCTCTCTGTCGGGTGAGTGATTACTCGATTCTTATCTCTTCTGACTTTCTCCGGACACTTCTGATTTCTGAATCTGTAATGTATGCCACTTTCCTCCTGTGTGCAAACAGCCAATGAACCTGACGACGAAGCAGTCTCGTCACTGAAAACACATTTCATTAGAAGTACTTGAGCATGACTCAACCAATGAAATGCAGGGCAAGTCCTGAAAAGTCAAATTGTGATGAAAGATTAAGATGGAGAGTGACAGAGAAAAGGAAATATGGATACCTCAACTTGTGGTGGGGAGGAATCATCCAATCTTGAAATTTTCATGTTCATGAGTGGACATATGAGTTGTTTGCCTATTAAGGTGCCCGAAAACGACTTCTATGGTTGGTTGCTAGAGCAATCATCTATGGTTGAGAAAACAAATTAAAGGATAAAAGACATAGACATTCCAATTACGTAGAAAAATGTCTTCTCTTCGACTATAGTTAAAAAAATAATGACGAAATACATATAGTATAAACCAATCTTTTTGTGAACGGAAGAACTCGCAGTCGCCATCCTTTTAGATGCACACTTGATAAACTTCTGGATTGATGCAATAACCTGTAAATCAAGCCAATCGGGTACTCCGCATTAGACAAGTCCTGTATGATAGGCTCAATCGAAAGAGTGTAAGTAGGAGGATTCGAATACAAAATCTTTTGACCCCATGTTCTCCCACTTCACCAACTCGGCTACCCTCTAGGGGCTATATCTCGTGTTTATACTGCATGTATTTCTTAATTATTTTAATCTAAAGTCTTTTTAAGAATTAAAAAACAAAATCTAATTTTTTTTCAAGAATTTTAAAAATTAGCAGATTAGGTTTATGTCTTTTACCCTAAGTTAAGATACGTACTTCACAGATTATTACGTATTTCTGAAATTTTATCTTTTACGTATGTGAAAACGGCTACTACAGGTCCGTTATCAAAAGTACAAAAAGAGATCGACAGCTTAATGTAATGCACGGACATGGATCTTCCTTTTACTTTTTTGAATTTTTGTATCCTTTGAGCTCAATCAATGCAGGACTTTCAGGTCCATTCATGGCTATAGTTTTAAAGCTTGAAGATAAGACTAGTCTTTCAACTTCCTGAACAGCGACAGACCAATCCCTCCATAGGTCGTTTCAGGAGTCAGTACAAGCAAATACATTTCTTCTGTACATCTCTGAAATTTTCAGCTAACTTCCAAAACTTGAAGTCTGTAGAATGAAGACAAAGATATGATCATTTTCCATATTCGTGAATGCTTTGCATGTGAGACCTTGGAATTAAGTTCATTAGAGGACAAGATCAGTAACCATGCACCCAATTTAGCACATAGTCCAGAATTCTCATATAGGGACTCATCATCATATTTTGCCTGTATTATTAAACATCTCCAGATCCCGCGTTTAAGTGAGACTCTCACTTTGTTATTGTTATTTATACACTTTGAAAATAACAACTTTGAAGAAATTTTAGTAAAATCCTTGAGGATCAGATTATTCACCAACTTATGCAACATTGATTGAAGATCACAACTAATCACACAACTGCTCCAACTTTCCCCAGTAAACAAATCTTATATGATTAACCTTTTGATTCTATGTCCAAAAAATACACAGAAAATCCCATGACTTGAAATGTTGAAAACATTAACATCATACACACTTAACCTGTCTAAACTCTAAACTCTAAACAGACATGACAACTTTTACTTGGTGGAAATGAATTATTGGTTTATGAACTGTAGAACATAAAAATCAAAGAAACAGAATATGAAGAGCACTAAATGGTAATAATCATGATTAGGCTTGCACTAAGCAATCAACCAAAGCATCGAGAAAGCGACCACTGCCACTAATGGCACAAAAAGTCTAAATCCGCATCAGTATCTGCACTGGAAAAGGTCAACAATGTATGACTTGAAGTCAAAAAGGAAATATAATTAATCCAGATAATCGTCAACTGGAACATTATGATACATATTGAATTACAGAGAACAGAGTTATCAGATAATATAGCAAAACCTATATTCTTATTTCCTCCAATATCTGCAGAGTATTCAGAAATAAGAGAATACCCAAGATTGTAATCTGGCAGAAGGTCAAGATCCTGATACTTAAATGCCAATTTGAACTGTAACAGTTTTATAGATTTATATTCTTCAGGTATAAGTGCCAAATCTGAGAACTTGATGCATATCAGACTTTTATGCAAGACTTACATCTCTGTGTGGTTCTATATTCTTCAGGTGCAGGTACTATAGATAGTATGAGAACTTGTGAGGCTGTAAAATCAGTAATCACCTTGAGGTGAGCACAAATTCCAAGTTGTTTCAGATTCGACAGTCACAGAACAGAGTAACACTTGAGAAACAACAAACTTCTATATCAATTTGATCACAATTCAGGATAATATAACGTGGATTTAGAACAACCAGACCTAAACAAACATAAAGTAACAGACATTTTTCAAGCAACCAAAACACCGATGAGGCAACCACATCTCAGTAAGCCCCAACCCAAGGCATCCTGTAAACCCATTCCTTCAACAATTTTTGCCTTTGTTTTCATCTGGACTTTTTGTTCCATTCTTCAAGTTTGATTGAAAGGAAAGTGATCTACTAGGTTCTGACTCTTGATTTCTCCATTGCCCTTGGAGCTGTGCACCACAACATAAATTTTCAGATGATAGATCATATGAGATCTCAAAAGAAATTAGCCTATAAAGATGTTTAGCAAAAGCCACTATAAATGTAAGCTGAAATTGCAGCTCGCAGCAAGTCTTTTGGAACTTGGAACTAGTACGAAATCATCATTGTTCTAGTTAGCCACAGGCATTACGTAATTTTTTCCATAAAATAAGGGTTTTAAACCAAAGTTTCTCCGCAAAAAATGCTGTGATTACACTCTAGCAGTCACGTTCAGGCTTCAGATCTCAGGCATAATACAAATCAGGGAGAGTTAAGGAAAATTGTTGAGTTGAAACTACAAATCAGATTATCATGTTGTTTCAAAATATTGAAACTATCTGATTATACACCAACATAGAGATTAGTCTACATACCTAAGCCAATGGCATCAGAGCTTTTCATAATTTTAAGCCTCGTGCAAGTTTCGATAAACATCCTGGTACAAAACCAAATGAGACTTAGAACAATGTAATAACAAGAATATAAAGGGGATTTTTCTTTCTTTTGGTTTAGGAAGAGAAACGGAGAGAAGTTGAATGTCTGCTGTTATTACAAAACATATGTAACAAAGAAAAGTTGCCAATGGATGTTGCCAATTGTTCAACATCCAAAGACAAGAAACAATATAGCTGTATCCTTCAGAGAGAGAAAAAAATTTGCTCAAATTTATCCAAACCGAAGCAGGGCAAAGCAACACCAGTTACTGTCAACTGACAGGTTTTTATCTAATGAATAAAATATTAATGAATGGAAATTTCCCTGAAAACTATATTCAGGCGCACAAATGGGACCAATATGTGTATCCATACAAAAGGGGAGAAAATCATCTCGACAATATTCAGGCAAAGAAACAGTGTCATTTCATCTCAGATACAAGGATATGCAGTATAATGAGTATTCTGAAAGGAACTCACGCAAAATATCAACCAAGAAGATACACAGCATTTCATGCATCAAATCACACAATAGACAACCACATATTCACTATACTTCTAAGTTTACCCTCTACAACCTAAATAAGAATTTATCAAAAATGTATGTGCATCAAATACTCCGATGTTGTAATGATAACCATTGGATACAGGCTCAGAAAGGAAGTAAATGGACTCTAAAACGTGTGATAGACTAGCCATTAGTTTTTCTGTAATGACAACCAAAATATATCAAAAACATGGAGATTGCAAAGCTCAATTGGAATCATTTAATTGTTAACTATTTCTCATTGCTAGCTCTCACTTCCAGTTTCTACTACTCTTTTCTCTTTCTTGTATCATCCCTAACTTATATTTTGAACATGTAAGCAATTCGTCCATCAAGTTAAGCTATATTTAAATACAATTCTGTGGTTTACACTTAGTCTAGGGAAAATGGAGACAAAGAATGTAGAAATAAGGCACAGTAAGAACTTACACCCATGGGACATCACCAACAAGCATCCAGTCACCATCCTTATCTTCATATGTAAGTACATATTCTGATCCATGGAGAAGATCGATCAATTTGCTCTCACTCAGCTTTTCCCTCCCTGGAGCTCCATGAGACCCACATTGACCTGAAATCACCAAGAAAATGTAGTAATCACATCCATGCAACAGTATGTCTATTTTGAAGAAAGAATATATTATTAGAGCTTCCAGAACACCAAATATATAGAAATAGCTCAAGTGTGACCTCAAGGCCAAGTATATAGAAATAGCTCACCAATGGTAAAACCGCTGAACATCTTCTCCAGTGCAGAAGACAAATCCTCATAAGTGGAGTAATTTCTCAGATCAACCTTCCGGAGATAAGGGGCACCATCCATGCTAACCTTCACAAAAAGTGCACCAGAACCGGGCTTTCCATCAACCTCATCATTGTTCTTTGAAGTAGTAGCCAAACTGTTCTTCCGGAAAGATTTAATTGGAGGCCAACCAACAACCTGTGCTCTGTCAAAAACAAAAATAGCAACCATCATCATTATTATTCCACGCTCTTCTACTCCCAACAACAAATTCCCTTAATTGAAACTAACTTGGCAGCAGGTGCACTACTGTTGTTATTAGAAGCACCGGTCAGGTTTGGCTTGGTATTTGTGGCAAGAGGTCGTTCTTGCAATGCTCTCTGTGGCAACTCCTTCAGTGTAGCTGACTGAGACCCCGAAGGCCTGGATGAAAGCATTGCATTAACTCCCGAACAACCAGGAAACATCCCTTGCCCCACAGAATGTGGAGATTCAGACTCAGACTCAGCTGCATGAAACATCCAGTTTTTTTGTGTATATGAAGAACCCTTGACCTCTGAGAAACCATCCCAGGTGTCAGAGAATCCCCTTTTGTTGCCTGAAATAACATGCTTCTGTGATGACGAGCAGATCACATCCTTGGAAGGCAGCAAAGGAAAGAGAAAATTTTCATTAAGTTTTCCTTGGCTATCTCTTTCTGGGGATTGGGTTCCCGGAAGACCTAGCCTCAACTCAGTAGCCTTCAGATTAATATTGCTCTTATTATCTTCGGCCAAGCTCGGGGCTCCAGAGCTGTCAACTGAAGAACAATCTGACAATCCAAGATAGTTTCTTTCCTTTAACCCACAACCATTCTGGGATATGCAATCAATGGAGGGTGAAGAGGCCACTAAAGAAGCACTACTCTGCCCTTCCTCCTCCACACCCAATAAAGGAGGAGACATCAGACTCAGAAATTGACAAAACAGCCTCCTTCACAGCGCAAAACCAAACAAATCCAAGTCAAGATTGCTGCTATTTAACTAAAGCACATTGAGCACACCAAAAACTGAGCATTCAGACGTCAAGAAACTATATAATCATCTTCCACCCTTAAACTAAACCAATTTTCCTCTAAAAGAAAGGAAAGTAAACGCAACTATTACCAAATGATCATAGATCTTCATCAGCCATTTGAAGGCACACAAAAACACTTCCAAGCTTAAAGATAAAAACAAAACGAGAAAATAATTGCGGAAATGATAAATTAATAGTTCTACTTGGAAGGTAAAAACAAGTCAATATCTTGTCTTCTTCATAATAGGAAAATGCAAATGCTAAGGTTGTATTCGGATGTAACTTTTATCGAACATAAATTACTATAAATTTCACTTAAGTCAACCACAACTCCTTTTATATAATGTTCGTCAAAAAGAGGTCTGCAAAAATAAGAAAACAAAAAAAGAAAGCATCTTTCACAGTTTCATGTCTAACTTTACCTTTTCACAAAGCAAAGAGTGAATAAACAATAAATAATGGGGTTAAAAAAAGTAAGGAGACGTTCACTCGCGAAACACATTTACCATAGAACTAAGACACCAACGAAATCTATCAAGCAACGGAAGAACTCAACTTTCTTTGTTCCATAGTTATAAAAACCTACAATTCTTCAGATTTAGAACTAAGAAGTCAGAATCACGTACCAAAACGGAAGATCCTCGTAAGCTCCAACCGTAAAAAGAAGAGAAGATCAATCAACACTTTCAAAGAACCCACAAGGAGAATGCAGAAAGCAAAGTCGCGATAGATAGAGAGAGAGAGAGAGATTGGGGAAAGTAGAGTTCCAAGTTCAAGGAACTTGCATCAAAGCAGAAAACAACAAGAGCTGGAGGCTAACGAAACAAGTCGAGGTAAAAGAAAACAAAAAGCTGAGAAGCAGCGGGAGAGGGGCAAAACGGAAATTAGACCCAAAAGTCGGTGTTATTTTTCTCCAAAGCCTTCGCGGTTCGTACAACATGCGCCGATCTAGGTGGGAATCTTGATCCTACGACTGGTCTTTGCCTGGTAGGATGCATCTCGGCCGTTGATTGCTGCACGGACAAGAATAAACATCTGTCCTTGTCGCATTTAACGTTTGTATATCTTTTCGCCAGACAAAGTTCTTACTCAAAAGATGGTTTGCTGGTTTTATAAAATTATTACGGGACTGTCGGATGTTGAATGCCAATTTTACCCCTTTTTTTATTTGAATGACTAAATCGTCCCTACCTATTAGCTAACCACGAATTAGCATATTCAACTTTTGTCTTAATGTTTATGATTCTAAATCAGTGATTTCTTTTGTATAAGGAGAATTTTGTAATTTGCAACAAAATAAAAAACTTAAAAACATGTTAGATAATTTTAAGACTATTTAATATTTTAAATTTATTATTATAAATTTTTATTTGTACTTTAGATGTTATTGTTATTTTTTTCATATGCGTCGTTCGAAAATAATTTCTTTATTAGGTAGGGATAATATAATTTATTATTGGATCTCTCCAAATTTTACATATCAGTGAAAATTTTACTAAACTATTATTATATTAGTAATAGTTGTTTTTTATTTGATGGTGAGGATGTTATAATAAATAATTCTTTGTTTAAAGTTTTTATTAATTTTCTTATTTTATAAAGAAAAATCTTTTAATAAAATATAGTTAATATAAATAAAGTATTAAAACTCTTTTTATTTCTTTATTGGCTAACTTTTTCCAATTAGTATCAAAAATAGTACATATAATAATTCAAAATTAAAATTTTTTAAATTCAAAATTTTTAAACTAAAATTTTGAAGTATTAAAAGTTTCTTTAAATCACTTTCACAAAAATCTAAATTATAGATTTAAAAAGCTTAATTCTTCATTGATTATTTGGTTATTATGAGTTATACCTAGGGGTACAACAGGAATTACGCTAAGACAAAAAGGGGTCACAAGGAAATAAATGTGGTAGTCACGAAAGTGATAATTACAGGAATACCATAATTGTTAACCTGTTCTGTCCTGTCCTGTCCAGACTCGTTGCTTTTATTACGTAAATGCCCCGAATAATTGTTTCATCTTAACAGCAAACAAACCAAAAGATAGCGGGGGTATAATGGGAAATGAACAGAAAAGTGAATGTGGAATTTACTATTTCTTCATTTATTGAAAGAAGAAATAGTAAATAAAGTGAGGAATTAATGAGATAAATAGGACAGGAGAGAGTCGCGTGATAGGGGAACAGGAAAGCGGCAATATAACTCCGTTTGTCGGGTAGCGGTACGGACATGGTCCGTTAACTCCTTTTCCGTTATTACCCTCCCTCCTTTTTAATTGACTGTTTTAATTATTATTAATAAAAGATTCTTAACTTGTACATTCTTTGGGTTTATTAAAACAATCTCTATTTATTAAAAATTTTAAAATTTTATAAAAAATTATTAAATAAAGTTAAATTAATTAATATTAATTTATAAGAGCTTATTAAATTGAAAATTTTAGCTAATTTAAAAATTGACTAATTAAATATTTTTATAGTTAAATTAATAAAATTTTTTACATTTTTTAATAAACTTGAAAACTATAATTACCAAATGTGGTACAGTAAAAATGGCGGTACGGGAATCATAAGATAGGGCATTATCGTAAAATGTCAAATAATAATAATAATAATAATAATAACCTAATACCCATCAATAAAGTGTTGGTAAGCTTTGGCTTTATAGCCCCAGGCTTTTCGGGGTTGCGCCACGACATTGGGACATCTTCTCTACTTTCGCCGCCGACTTTAACTTTACCCAGACCGACCGACTCTCTCTCTTTAACTAACATGCTTAAGTTACATTGTTTACACCCCTTAAACTCGCTTAATTAGTGGATAATCAATCTCTCTCTATTTTAAACCCAAATCCCAAATTAACTTCAAATCACTTATTTTAAGTGTGACATTGATCTGGACTTAGGGCCGAAAAATAAAAATAGGAGCTCGGTCCGACTTGAATCTTAGTACAATAGGACTTATTTGATAGGAGAAGTTAAATATGAAAATTATATAAAAATATTTATTTTTTAATTTACAATAAAAATGATATCATTTTAATTAAAATTAATTAATTAAGAAGAGTAGTAGAGCTTCGAATTAATTCAAACCGTAAAAGCTAAACGTGAATAGATAAAAATTCAAAAATAAAAAAATTTCGAATTGAATCTAAAATCCGATTAACTCGAATTAGGTTCGCTAACCTTGAATTCAATAAAATAGACCGGACCAAATTTGAACTAAATTGTATAACACTAAACTTACTGTATCGATGGGCCGATGAAGCAATTCTAACTGGTAAATTTCTAAATGAATTATTGCATGTATATAATAATTTATATTTAAATAAATTATTAAACTAGTTGATGATTTAAAATTAAATGATATATTCAAATGAATATTTATAAGGCACGTGGCGTGTTAGAAAGGCGTCAAGCTTGAAGATCAATGGGTCGGGCTGTGAGAGGATCCATGTTGGTCATGCTATTGGACAAGTTAAACCTAAAGGAATCCAATTCAAACAGACCCGTTTTTTATGGGCTCGAGTTAAACAGACCCTTTGAGTACTTGATTTCATTCAATTTATTACATACCAAATAATTATAATCCAAACTTATTTTATGTTTTATTAAAATAAAGTACGATGAAATAAAATAGAATAAAACAGTGAATGATTAAGTCAGTAGTCCGTTATTATTTTTAGGATTAATTATAAAAACAATCTCAAACTTTACTCGGTTTTGTAATACTAACTCGAACTTTTAAAATATGACGTTAAAATATTATAGTATCTCATATTGACTAAACATTAAAATATTAAAGGGTTTATAATTTGTAAGAATCAACTATCCAAATGACTAGTTCTAATTGTTTTGATAATTGTTGACCCAAGACGAATTCTTGTTAGTGGAATCTACATTCTGCTTATATTAAAAATTCTAATATAGTATCAGAGCATATTTGGTCTAAATTATTAATTTCCTGGTTATCCTTCTAGATATCGAGTCCCAGCGGCCTGGCCAGGTTATCATTGCATTTATTTCAAATGATAACTGGATGTCCAGTTCTAGTTGTACTTGAGGGGCTCATATTAACTAAGCATAAAAATGTTAAAGAGTTTATAAGTAGTAAGGATCAATTATCCAAATGACTAGTTCTAGCTATTTTGACAATTATTAACCCAAGCCTAATTCTTGTTAATGGACTCGACATTATGCCCATGTTAAAAATTCTAATATAAAATATCAAGCCTAATTCTTGTTAATGGACTCTACATTATGCCCATGTTAAAAATTCTAATATAAAATATTTTAATTTTTAATTTTTAAGCAAAAATGTTTGATGCTAATTTCTCTATTAATATGGATTATGTAGCGAGTCACGTCATATTATTATTTTTATTACATAATTGTCACATATTGTATTTGTGTCGTGTAAATATTTTATTATTTAATAAATTAAAAATATTAAATACCTGAAAATAATTATGAAGTAAAATACACAAAAGAGTGTAAAATTATTTTGGTATTTTGATGTTTTTAATTTAAATAATAAAATTTATAGATGATTGAATACAATATGTAGCAGGTGCATGACAAAAGAACCAATCTAGCATGACTCATCATGTCTCGTTAACGAAAAACTTAACGTCCAATTATTTGTGCTAAAAATTGAAAATTGAAAGATTTTAGGGGCATTTTGTAAATTTGGAATCGTCTTGGAAAATTGTATAAAATTTATGATTATTTTTACAATTAACTCTTATTTTGAATTATATGAACTTTAATTGGACATTAAAGTTCACATAATTAAGATTTTAAGATATTATATTATTAATCTATTTTTATATGTAAATTATTTTAATTATTATTTTTAGTCTATGAGATCTTTATCCTTGGCACAATTTTACGTCTAAGAACAGAGGTTTATACATGAAATTTTATTGGATAAGAATTTCGTTAATATAAAGTATAAAAAAATCTAATAGTATGTAACCTTATTTTCAATTATTAGAGAGGCCGTATCCGAGAAAAAAAAATTCAATTCATCTCGATCTTAATAAGCGATGTTTGAATTTATTAAATTTTGGGTTAGAGTATGGAGAGTCAACATGAAATTTAATACAAATAGCTCAAAATTTTTTATTAAAATGACTTTATTTTGGTTTAATTTTACAAATTAATATTATTTTGGTGTTTTAAATTTAAAAAATTCAAGATTTAAATGATGTTATTTTAAAAAAATAATATCCAAATAATGTTGTTTTAAACGATTCAAATAAGTTTAGAATGTGCTTTGAGCCAGACTCGATCGCCCCATGAAACATTCGGGCTAATAATGGCAAAAAAAGTCCAATCAAATTGGTCAGAAGTTAACAAACTCAACCTAAATTGATTGAGTTTAGTTTTGTTCAATTTTGGACATAAAACTAGGTTGGAGTTGCTGGCCTAAAATTTGAAAATTTTATATAACAAAATGTTGTTTTAATTTTTAAAAATTTTTAAAATAAATTTAATTTGGCTCAATCAAACTCGAAATTCCCTAAATTTGATCAAGTTTTAGACTAAGGGTGTGTTTGGATCTGCAGTGCGGTAGGGATAAGTACTTATCCACCGCAGTTTCTAAACGCAGTCACGCGTTTGGATTTGCGGCTGACAACTGCAGGTTGGGAAAAACTGCAGTGTCACCGCAGTTTCCAAACGCAGTCACGTGTTTGGATTTGCGGCTGACAACCGTAAGTTGGGAAAAACTGCGGTGCCACCACAGAAATAGATAAGCAGAAAGGAGGCTGCGGTAGGAAACTGCTTATGCGGTAGAAATTTTACCTTCCAATAATAACCTCATGATATTTTAGTATTTTCCATTATACCCTT
>JAOTAY010000189.1:30839980-30852145 GCA_025629805.1 Erythroxylum baracoense
GCGTTAATGGAGGATGTTGATGGAGATGGTGATGATGGGCTTGTGCTCTCTGCTTGCTGCAAACATTTTACTGCTTATGACTTGGAGAAATGGGAAAACTTCAGTAGATATAGCTTTGATGCTGTGGTAAGTTTTCCTTCTTTGATTTGTTGGTTTTAAGATTGTTATAGTCTAATGTTGTTAGAACGGAAAGTTTTTATTTTGAGGAAAACTTTCTAGGTTAATACTGTTTCTAAAGCTTGATTTAGGTGTCTAAGACTAAGAGCTGAAATTGCTGATCTGACTTTACCAACGCGATAGAGCTAACCCACTCCAACTTTACAGGTTAACGAGCAAGATTTGGAGGACACATATCAACCTCCATTCAAAAGCTGTATACAGCAGGGAAAAGCCAGTTGCTTAATGTGTTCTTATAATCAAGTTAACGGGGTTCCGGCTTGTGCTAATAAGGATCTTTTAAGAAAAGCTAGAACAGAGTGGGGCTTCAAGGGGTAAAGATTTTCAAGAGACATTTATTTGCTATGAAATGACAAATATGATCTATGATTTGATGAATTGCATTTGTATTGTATGCAACCTCCTGTGGAGTACAGATATATTACCTCAGATTGTGATGCTGTGGCCACAATTTTTGAATTTCAGAATTACACTAAAAGTCCCGAGGATGCTGTTGCTATTGCTCTTAAAGCAGGTTTGGATGTTTGTCCTAGCAAATCTATTTGGTATGTTTAGCAATTATAAAGTAGTTACGTCAAGTGCTGTTGCTAATTTGTAGGAATGGATATTAATTGCGGGACATATGCACTTCGACATGCTCAATCTGCAGTTGATAAGGGTAAACTGCAAGAAGAGGATATAGATAGAGCACTTCTCAATCTTTTCTCAGTTCTTCTCCGTGTTGGCCTGTTCGATGGAGACCCCAGAAAAGGGCAGTTTGCTCAACTGGGACCTAAAGATGTTTGTACCAAGGAGCACAAGATTCTAGCACTTGAAGCAGCAAGACAAGGGATTGTGCTTCTGAAAAATGACGATAAGTTTTTGCCTTTGAATAAGTACGCTGTTTCTTCATTGGCTGTTATTGGCCCTCTGGCGAATAATGCAAGCAATTTGGGTGGTGACTACACAGGTAAAAACCTGCTGTTTAGTTTTGGCTTAACCAATTCAAACCTACTTCTAATTTGTTCACTCAAGTCATAATTCAGTTTGAGTCATCCGAGCCAGATCAAGCTTACGGAATTGCCTCCTACAGCCAAGAACTTCCTTAATATTCTATGTTATTGATGTCTTATTGTCAGAACTTTTCTGAACTTTGTCCCGAACATCCAACTATAGGTAGAAACTTTTAACTCTTCTGCTTTGTACATGATAATTAGGTAAGAAAATCAGATTGGCATGACTCCATTCCTCTTCTTGCTGGCTATGTCAGGCTTGTAGAAATTGTTCTGCTCCTAATTTACTTTAATAAGTCGTTGAGTTCCTGATCATGTAGGGTATTCATGCACTCCACAGAGTATATTTGAGGGACTTAAATCCTATGTGAAAAAGACAACATATGAAGTTGGTTGCGAGGATGTGCCTTGTAATTCAGTTGCTAGATTCCATGAGGCAATACTTGTTGCCAAAAGATCTGACTTTGTAATTATAGTTGCTGGCCTTGATCTATCGCAAGAAACTGAAGATCGTGATCGATTTAGTCTTCTCTTACCGGGTAAACAGATGGAGTTGGTACATTCTGTTGCAGCAGCAAGTAAAAGGCCTGTGGTTCTAGTCCTTACTGGTGGAGGACCAGTTGATGTATCATTTGCCAAAGATGATCCAAGGATTGCTAGCATTCTTTGGATTGGGTATCCTGGTGAAGCTGGTGCAAAAGCACTGGCAGAGATCATCTTTGGAGACTATAACCCAGGTTTGTAACTGTTGGACTTTTATTAGATAGAAGTATTGATTTTTTTCATAAAGATCTTGAACTACATTTATCACTTGATGGCAGAATTGATTAAAGTAGGAAGAGTTATTTCCAAATTTTCTAATGGAATAAACTTAAATAAGTTTCATTTTAGTGTTATTGAGTGGTTTCGAACTCCATTTTGTATAAGATGAGGGTTTTCTGTTTTGAATGTCTAGGATTAAAATTTTGATCATATGATGGTGTGGTCTGCAGAAATTTTATCTGATACTTGATATGAAAATATAGGGGGGAGACTTCCAATTACCTGGTATCCTCAGTCATTCACCAAGGTGCCTATGACTGATATGAGCATGCGACCGGATCGTTCTCGTGGTTATCCTGGAAGAACCTACCGTTTCTACACTGGAGATCAAGTTTATGGGTTTGGTCAGGGGTTAAGCTACACTGATTTCACTTACAGTTTCTTGTCAGCCCCAGAAAAACTAAGTCTATCAGAATCGTTTTCAGTTACTTCGAGCACGAGAATTTTAAGCCAGATAGGAGAAAAACCTGGTTATATAACTGTTGATGGGATAACATCTTGCGATAGATTGAGATTCCGTGTGGAAATTTCTGTAATGAACATTGGAGATATGGATGGAAGCCATGTTGTGATGCTGTTTTCCAGAGTTCCAAAAGCTGTTGCAGGAACTCCTGAAAAACAGCTTATTGGATTTGACAGGGTACACACAGTTTCTCATGGATCCACTGAAGCTAGCATTTTGGTAGATCCCTGTGACCATCTCAGCATTGCAGACGAGCAGGGAAAGAGAATAATTCTGTTGGGTGATCATGTTCTATTATTAGGGGAGCTTGAACATGTTATTGCAGTTGAAGCTTAATAATTGCACCTGCTGCTAAAGTGGCATTGATCTTTACAGTACTTTGTCCTGTAAAAAGCTTGCATATTGTTTCAGGATTTGCATAATCTATTCGAGTGAATGTAAAGAATATACTAATACCTGGCTTTTGTTATGTTCTGGAGATATTGTGTTCCTAGAGGTTCTGTTGAGGATTTCATGGTAGGTCCCTGATGAGGAAATATAAAATGAAGTGAAAGGCCTATCAGTAAGATTCTGAAAGATCAATAACCATCTAATTAAAGCCATGATTTTTGAAGTTTGTTGTTGCATATTGTTCTGATAGCTCCCATGTCTGGCTTAGCTGAGATTACCCTTTTCGTTTAAGTCAATTTAGGAGCTGCAAAAAGGCAACTTATGAACAAACGTGCAGAATTTTGGTGGCCTGCACTAGGTCATAAGCGTCTTCTCTGTATCCTAGATGTTTACTGTTCTATTTCCAGATCATGCTTTCGTGGACTACCAGTATCCCCTTCAGGATGGTAATAGATAAGGTCAGCCCGAGTTGTCGCTGGTCCGACCCAACATTTGAAACCTATGAGGTGAGCTCGGCCTGAAGCATGGGTGGACTTCCATCAACACGGCTTTGAGCTTAAGCATGGCATCCAAAATATGTCATTTTAGGACATTTATCAAAAATGATATTGTTTTGAGCAGGTGGCCCAATTGATCAAGTCTTAGGTTAGTTTTAGGCCTGAACCTAATTCACATTGAACTTGACTTAGCGACTTCATTGCACTTGAGATATGAAGACTAAGCCCAGTCTGCAAAGTAAAGATGTCAATGCCTTAAAATTCTTCCTACGGTAATTATCTAATTTAATATCTATATATATTTATATACACCAATGTGTTAATGTTAAATGTTTGAAATACAAATACATAAATAAGGTGTCATGCAAAATTGATGGATAGAGATGTTAAAAAAAATCATGGCATAATATATAATTTGTGAGTTTAAAAAAATTAAAAAAAATAAACTTGTACTCACCGAATATATATTTAAAATTTTTAACAATATATAAACTAGAGCATATCTTGTTAAAATATATGATACTTTATGTTTATATGAACAAATATTTTTAAAATTCATTTATAATATAAATATTTTTAAATAAATGAATGTGTAAAATTAAAGTATAATATAAGAATTTATTAATTTACAAAAATGGATCGATTAATTAATAAACTGACCAATTTTTAATAACAAGAGTTATTAAAATAAATCGAACCAGAAAGTTAAAAACTGAACAGAAAATTTCAAAAATTCAAGATTTTTATGATTGAACCGATCAAGTTTTTTAATCATTACCTTTTAGACCTTAAAAAATGACATTGTTTCATAAAGAAATTTGAATTATTCAATCACTTTAAACTTATATTTGCTATGAAATTCAATTAATTTAATTTGATCACTATTAAAATAAAATTAAACTTAATTTTTCGAAACTATTAGCTCCATTAGGTCTAAAAGAAAACTTCTTTTGTACGCACTATTTTTTTATTAATAATTAAAGAAGCAATCGTTATTTTTAATTATGTTGAATAAATATTTTAGTATATAAATAATTATTAGATTACGTGATTTAATTAAATTACTTGCTTAATTAATAATTAAATTGGTTTAAATATTTATTAAAATCAAACCCATACTCAATTACTATTTTAATACTTGAATTTTTTAAAATTCAAAGTCAGAATTTTTAAGTGGTTGAAAACTCTCGAATAATCATTTGGTAGTACTTGAATCACTCATTAAATACGGATACGGATTCTATATTTCTTAAATTTTTGTGTATCATTTGTAATTAATATTTAAAACTTATTAGTATCACTAACAACCTAGGATGCATATAAACCTAGGAACTATACAAACATGGGCTAAAAGGGCTAATTAGCCCCTAACGTTTTCACGAATGTACAAAATAGATCCTGACGTTTCAAAGTGTTCAAATTGAATCATAAAGTTTATTAGATGTTTAAATAAGGCCCCAAGGTTTGGAAACCGTTCAGATTAGACCCTAAGCATTGACGCCGTAAGAGCATCGTCAGTCATCTACTTACGTGGCCTACTAAATATTGACATATTTTTTTAAGTTTCGCTAGATGTGGGACCCACTGTTGTTGACTTGGGCATGGAGGTGGGTCCCACATTAGCTCCAAAAACGCTGCGTCTCCTCCTCCCTCAGACGCAATGTTTTTAGACATAAACATTGTGTTTTAATAAGGCCAGACGCAATTTTATGACAAACGCACCATTTTCCTCTTCCTCTTCCCAAATCCTTAATCCCTAATCTCATGCCTGCTATCCACAGACATCACCACGCATCTTCATGCTCTCCTCCCATCTTCTTCCGGCCCAATCCCATTTTCCTCTTCCCTAATCCCTAATTCCTAATCTCCCGTCTTCTTCTGACATAATCCCTCATCTTACATTTTTTCGTCTTCTTCCTTGTGTGTTCATCCTCAAACGACATTTCATCAAGGTAGGTCATTGTTGTCAGCCTTTTATGTTTTTTATAGTCCCCTAAATTTGACTGTTTGTGTCCATTATTATCTGCATCATCGTAGTTTTTTTTGTTTTTTAATACTGTATGATGTCTGGTTTGTCTTCACTTATTATCGATGAATACACCAATCATTTTTTACTATCTGCCTTTTATGTTTTACTTCTTATTATTCCTATTATTTGTTGAAGTTGTACCTAACATTAACTGTTATTATGAGCATCATCATCAATTATTGTTCTTTGTTTATATTCCTTGCGTTGTCTTATATTTGTGTTTGTTTAAAGATAAATGGTTGATCACATGGATAACTGAAGCATTCACTTAGTGCAGGAGAGTTAAAACAAAAGCTCATTCCATTGTGGGTCCAATAGAACTTTTTATTGTGCATAACAAGCAATAGTTTCTTAATTATTAGCAAGGCTGGTCAAACTTGCTCATATGATATGTCTGCTGAGATGAAATGACATTGCCTGGAAGAAGTTCTCATATTTATTAAAATCCTTACTGTCACATTTCTTGCACTTAATAATTACAAAGAGGAATGCAAATGTGACCTTTTTATCTTTGAGAGTTAACTTCTCCTTCTTGTGCAGCATATGCAATATCTTACTCTGTTGCTTTACTTACATGCGTAACTTGAAACCTTAGTTATCTGCTGCTATCTTGTTTTATGTTGTTTTATCAGTGTTATTTTATTAGTGTTTTATCATTATTGTTTTTTAAGTGTTTGTTATTGTCAATAAATACATTAACCATTTTTCACTATTTGCTATTTTGTTGTTTTATCAATGATGGTTTTTTAAGTTTTTGTTATTGTCGATGAATACACCAACCATTGTCGATGAATACACGAACCACTTGTTGTTTTAATAGTAGTGATCAGTGTTGCTATATTAGTTATAAGATTTCAAATGCATTTTATTAATAAAAAATACAACTGAGAGTACTGCATCACCCTAGTAGAATTTCAGGACATTCAAAGGATAAGAATGTCTTCTATGTGTGAAAAATTCACAAGCATTACAAACAGTAAATTAAAATTGCACTATTTAAACAACTTTGGTATTTAAACAATTTTGAATATACTATTGGTTAGCAGACACTGAATCTACTATCATGACTTGAGTCTTAGAAGATAACAGTGTGACTGACTACTCCTATGTAGCACATACATACCAAACCTGATTGCTCCTATGTAACACATACAAACAATCTTGCAATCTAATATAGCTAATCATCTTCACTGTGCTTAGTTCCCGAAATGCAAAATACACATGATAGAATTTAGCTTTACAATTAAGTTCATTCGTAAGGGAACTAATAGACCATATATTATTAGGAAGCTACACTCCAAATATTTTATGCAGTGGTGACTAGTAGATAACCTCAAGTTATCTATGATTGCATACAGATGACTAAACATGAAATGTCTAAACATGGTTGCTGGTGACAGGTGTATAGTGGTCTTTTAGTACACTCTCTAACGCCTTTCCTAACAAGAATAAGAAGGTGGGAGCCGTCTGTGGGTGTTTGAACTGATTGCAAAGGAGGATATGACCAAATCATGGACTTATTTGCAAAGTTTGCATTGGATTTTTGGACTTAGTTTAGATGTGGACCATTTGCTCTTACCGGGTACACTTGTGAATGTGTTGGAAAATGTTGACTAATATAAATGGAAACATGAGTGATTTGTGTATGTTCTAGGGTAGATATAAGACTAAAGGCTAAAGTCTTGTGTTTTTTTATGTGGAGAAAGTTCATCATGTGTATAATTTGTTACATTTTTAATAAAGAAAATTTATGAAATGGGGTCTAGCAAATTTTAATGAATTTGGTGAAACCAATTGATGCTTTTTACTCCTACCCCATTGTTTGAATATATATGACATATATGAATGATTTGTGTATGAAGTTATTTGGGATTGTTGACATATTGTTTCGACCTTTGATTAGAAGAAGTAAGAGTACTAATGTAAATTTGCAAAAACTATTCAAAGATATGGACCTGACATCTTCAACTAACACTACATTAAATTCAAATAATGACAATGTGGTCAGTTATTGTGGTTTAAAAGCTCCGTTAAAAACCTCATGGAGTAAAAAAGACCTAGGAAGAAGATTTTATGGATGCCTTAAATATCGTGTAAGCTTAATTTTTGTTGATAAGTTAAAATTTTTTTTATATATGTTTAATGCTTTTGCCTAATAATTGTTAATGATCTTTTGAGTTAGAAAATGTGAAATTTTTAAGTGGTATGATGACAAATTTAGCGACAGAGCTATTGAAGTAATAATCATAACCTAAAGAAAGAAGTAGATTGCTTGAAGCAGGAGGCTAAACGAAGCACAATTGAAGCACATTTGACGTTCAAAGTTGAGGAGCAAATAAAGCAAATGAAAGAAGACAATGTTTTGCTGACAAGAGAGAAAAAAGAGTTGAGATTTATTGTACTGATTATTGTAGGGTTTTTTATATTTATGACGAGTTTAAAAATATAGTTTGTTCTGAACAAGTAAATGTAAAATGTACTATTTATTTTAGAACTTGAGTTATGAGAATGAAAACTCCTCCTTTCAACTAATATATTTTGCACGATTTTTTCGTTTATTGTTTTATTATTCATGAAATTGGTTTAATTGTTCATACGGCCTCATCATAAACAATTAAATACAAACATTATATCAAAATAAACAATTAGAGCAACATGTCCAATTGTGATTAGATATAAAAGTGATAATATCAATAAAGTGATTACATCATAATTCATTTGTATACAAAAGTTATACTATCTATCCATCCATATATAGAGATAACATCAATTTAAAGTTTGCGAGTCAACCACATTGCTTCCCTCATTTGCACTTAACTAAGAAGGTTGTTCATGTACTGGTTGATTTCTTGATGATCTCTGCCTCATTGCTTCAGTTTGTAACAATTGAGAAGTTATTCTTGGTTGTCCTTTGAATCTCATACCTCTTGGTTCGAAAGATAGTTCGAATGAATGTGGATCAACTTCTCCAAATTTCCGTTTACGACTATGCGAAGAGCTACCAACCTACAAAAATAAACATGTCATTAACAGTATTCAATCTTAACAGAAACCAATAATGGTTGAATTGCTTTGTTGACTTGCTACAACAACCTATTCAGGTTGTGAGGAGACATCGGGAATGACCTAGTAAATATGAAACAAATAATGTTAGAAAAGATCATTAGATATATGAAGCAATACATACAAAGAATTTGTGATACCTGTGGAGATTCCTAAGCGGGTTGAGTCAATGAATGATTGTTACATTTTCTTACACTGTGACCAGAATTGCCACATTTTCCATATTTTTGTACTTAACCCTTTCTACTTGATTTGTTTGGATTTCTCAACTTAGTAGGCTCATTTACTCCTCTCCTTCTAGTTGTTTTAGGTTTTCCAGGCATGACTCTTTTTGCTAGGGGTTTTAGTACATCTTCATCATCAACTGTAAGCCGAAAAATAGGTCCTCTATTAGGTTGTAAGACATATTTATACGCGTTCATGAATTTAGACTTCTTGTAACACTCATCCATATATGCCTCCGGCCGTTGTTTCGAAGGTGAATAGAACTTACAACATGCTTGCAAGGATATCCATACGGCTCCCACACCCGACAACTACATGATTGGTTTCTACCAATCCTCACAATATGTTTCGCATCACCTTTTCTATTTTCACATGCTTCATCACCATTCCAGACCATTCTCTACTGCATAGCATCTTTCTTATTCATTTCTAATTTCTTTACAACCTTAGGTGCAACTTCTGATTTCCATCAATGTCCAAATCACTATAATTCTTATTATTTCTAGCATGCTTATAATTGGCCTATCTCTAGCTGATAATATCCATCCATTGAATGTTTCACTCATATTGTTATCAACAACTGGACATTTGGATTCAAATGACTACTAACACCATGCCCATCTCTCCTTCGGATATTCGAGCAATGATGATGCACATCCAGGTGTAATTTGTCCAACCTTTTCAGCTGCTCGTTAAAATCTTCCATGTATGTTGACCAAGCACAATTCCAAAATTGCTTTCGTAAGTCTTTTCCTTTGAAGTTCATATACCAATTGTGGTATATGTGACGTGCACACATACGATGAATGGTATATGGGGTTATGTCTTCCACTGATCTAATCAATCCTTATAACAATGGAATAAATAAAGTTAATATATCATTAATACAATATAATATGTTCATTAATGAATGAAAAAAGTATCTTCTACATATTTGATATTATTGTTAGTCCTTCGCCACTACCCAACTCTAAGTCTGAAGCCAACAAACTCATAAAAAATGTCCACGAATCGGTGTTCTCTACTTGGACAACTGCCCATACCAACAGATATATACCTCCATCCCCATCCCTCCCAACTGCACTCAACAATTGACCTTAGAATTTAGTCTTCAAAAAGCAACCATCAATACCAAAGATGTGCCTCAAGTGCCTCCATCCTCTTTTCATCGCATCAAAGCATATGTATAATCTTTTGAACTACAAAAAAGAGATAAAGATGCATGAATTAATGAACAAACTTCATAGACAATTACATGTTTTAATTATCATTGTCAATAACATGTAAAACTTAATAGTTGCATACTTGTAACAAACTAGTTTCTTGATTTCTAGCTAACTTTAACTCAATTGTTAATCCAGGGTTACTATTCCTCAACACATGAGTGTATCCTTGTAGTTTCGTATACTCATTCACATAATCACTCGCCCTTTCTTTTCTCAATCTCCTCTTGGCAGCTCTAAACATACTTGAGTTGAAAGATATATTAAGCTTTTCTCAACATTCTTCAACCATCTTCGCTGTCAAGATACTAGGCTTCTCAAGTATTCTGTCCCTAAAATGTCTCATTAGGAACTTAGCGGAAACCAATTTTGGTTTGTTAGTCGTAAAACACCTATGCTCATCATTGTATGTCACCACTTTAAAGCACCCATCATTCTTCTGACAAACAGCATACAACTACCATAGGCATCCCTCAATGCATCTCACTCTCATCCTATATCTTTCACTTTTCTTAAACTTTACATTGTAGCCTATCCGCACTACATAATTCACAACAGACTCTCTAAAATCTTTTACAGAGTCAAACTCCATTCCTAATCTCCAATTTGGTTCAGAACGGATGGATAGTGCCTTATAATACTACTTAGTCTTTGTAACGCCTTACCAGGCTCTTCTCCACTGGGATATTAATCACTACCAATAGAATTATCAAAATCTATCGACTCAATTTCAACTGGTTCGTGGTCATCGGGAATTTGAACATATATGAAACCATCGTCATCCTCATCATCATCATCCACCTCTGCATCAACTCCTAAACCAAAACCTTATCTACTAACACCTTATGTGGCTCCACAACTTTCCTCCTCACCCTCCCCATCTCCATCCTCTCCTCCTAATATAGGCAATACCTCATGTACAAATGATGGGATATTGATCATATAAGTTACATATACATCAATCCTTTTGTGAATTTTCATCAGATTGATAAGTTGTAGACAACTTTCATTTGACTCAATCAACTTTAAAGACTCACTAAACTCAAAAACGGGTTCTTTGTAATAGGCCTTATCTACTTGAAGGTATCCTAACTCCTTCCCTATCTCACATATTTGCCTATAGCTAACAAAATCCAGATCTACTTTATCAAGAATGCTTGATTTCCATCAACATATTTCAACTCTGACTCTTCAACAAACTTTCCACCATAAAACAAGCTTATACTTCCATATTCAGACATCATATACATGTTTAAAACAAATTTATAAAGTCAAGTGTATCACCAAAAAGTATACATTTAAATGATATTATCAACAATGTAATGGATAGTTCACCAAAGAACATACATTTAAATATTCCAATGCATGTTCCTGAGATTGGTTACAAATAGCACTACCATCCTCTACCCTCAGCTAGGTGATTATGTTATTGTAAAGATGTGATTTTTTAACTATGTTTTTATAAACAAAAAAGTGAAATATCTAATGGAGGAATATGGTGGGGTAGTGAGACAAAGAGGAGGAGGCATGTGTACTTGAGCGTTGGACTATATGTCAAACTTAAAAGGGAACTAAAGATTGTGGTAAAAGACAAGTTTGATTACGAAGGAAGATTGTTATTTGAGATCGATAATGTTTAATCAAGTGTGCAACTGAAGTATATTAAAGCCACAGTTTGTAGTCAATGTTCACTTTCAGGTTCCTCAATCATATTGCGAAAATAATGGATCAACCGTACCTCTTTAATTTGTATGACATCCTTTTTTTCAGTCTAGTAAATTAACAATGCCATTAGTTACTGTCACTAAATAATATGTTGTATGTACTTTTATTAAGAGACAATAAACTACTTGTGAATATTTTTCAAGATACTTCAATACTAGAGATACAGGATCTAAACTCATTCTAAAGGTTCCTAATGCATCTATCCCATATTATATAATTAAGATAAACTAACACTTAAACTTTAATTTATTTAATATTTAAACAAAATAACAACTTTGTTAATTTCTAAATTTTGATGTACGTTATTCCTCTTTTCCATCATTCTTGCAAGAGAGAAAGCAACATAATTCGAAAGAAGCGAATAATAAGAATTATGTTTTTGTAAGCTTTTAATGAACACCTATAAAAATACATGTTTCATATGAAAATAGGGAATAAGGGAATTACGTGTAATGGCCATTTGAGGAAGTTAGTTAAAATGTTGTTGGAGGAATATAATCATTAACTTTTCTTTTCTCTCTTTAATCTCTCAATTTCTTATTTATTAAGTGAAGAATTA
>JAOTAY010000189.1:30860830-30879022 GCA_025629805.1 Erythroxylum baracoense
AACATGTGCTAGTCTAACCATTTCATCAATACCCCGTCTTGATGAAACTATGACTAGGAACAATTTAGGAATAATACAAAAATGCAATTTGAATCTCATAATTATAATTTCTAATTGCATAACAATTATTCAAGGGATTTTATCTTTATGATTAATAATTAAATAATTAAAAATACACAAAGATAAAGAATGCCTTTTTTTTAATTGAATAAAACAAATTTTATACAATTAAAATTACAACCAAAATTGGCTGCAAGGGCATACACCAACACGCATCACATTGAAAGATTATTAGTAATTTTATAGTTAATTAAATACACATTGTCAAAAATAATTGATATTGGTTATATTTCTTATGATTTTTTTAGAAGAAGTACAAAAAAGAAAAGTTGATAAAAGGTTAAAATAAAATAATTATAATTTATCAAACATGCAAGTAATTAAATATGTAAAGAAATAAGATGTTTTCTTAAAATTTTTTGTTTTATGTAAATTTAAAAAATTATATTTTAATATAGATATTAAATTCATAATATATCAATATTTAATTACAATGTTATAATGGTTATTATTTAAATAATCATATTCATGATACATAAAATTATTTAAATGATTTAATTTTATTTATAAAATATAAAATATTAATATATAAATGATTTTTTGTTGTTTGTTGTGAAATTTCTCTTAATTATTTCCTTTTTTGACTACTTACAAGTAAATAATTACCACTCTTTGATAAAGTTTATAAAAATTACTTAAGAGTGTAGATGACTTCTCAATCTTATTCATGACATAAAATATACAACCTTTTATTAGTCAAAGACATCATAAATGAATTTAATAAATATGTCCATAAAATGGCTATAAACAAACTCATAAATAAATGTTTGTGTGAACTTTTATTAGAGATGTCAATGTGACCCGGGGTTCGATTGGGCCAGGGGTAGCCTGTGGCTTGATCGGGCTAATCATGATCACCCTGTGGCCCAATCAACCTGGGCTAAAATTGGTTGGGTCCTTTTTTTGACATCTCTACTTTTAAGAGTTAAAGTTATATTTGTTTGTATTTATTAATGTGGTAAATGAGTATTGAATTGAATTTTAAGATCATTAATCTAATTGGAGAGTTTATAAAAAAAACATAGCATTAATTATCTATAGCTAATTTAAAATTATAATATAACATTTTATTTTACATTAAAATTAGCAAAATTATATTTTTTATGTGAATTATTATAAATCTATTATATTGTTTTAATAAAAGTATCATTAATTAATAGCAATTTAAATAATTTGATACAAGACTAAAGCATAACATTATATTGTTTCTAATCATTTCAGAATATGTAAATATCCAAACATCATCATGAAGACAATGAATTAAAGCCTACAAGACTTTATCACTAAATTCACTATTTTTTTCATCATTGTAAAAATTAGTTTGAAAATTTAATTAATAAGATAAAAGCTTTAAAGTTTAAAAAATTAATTAGTATAAGGTGTTATAAAATTGATAAAAGATTAAATAAAATTAGATAATTTAAAATAGATTATTTATAGCTATCAAAAAATAAAATTTTAATTAAAAAATTATAATAAAATAAAATAAATAATTTTAATTTATAGAAATTAATTAATTTATAAAATTGATCAATTGAATGATAACTTAATTACATTATTAAAATAAAATGAATTAAAATTTTGTCAATTAAAAAAATTTAAAGTATAATTAAGCGGACTGTTTTAATTTTTTAATTATTAATTTTTTGCCTCTTAATCCATAAACAAAAAATTATTAGGACCTTACGTTAAAAAATTGCTCCAAATGCATACGTGGCGCCACAGCAGGATTTTGGGTGCTGAGCTGGCAGAAACTGGATCCCACCTCTCCGGTTCTTGGCGGGACAAGATTCTATCAAATACCACCAAAATACGTCATACGATTTTTAGATATTATCGCCAGTTTCTACTCCGGGCCCACTTTTCCACGTCCTCAGTCTCATTGCCGGCCCCTCTGTCTTTTTCTCTCTCGCTCTTTTAAGTTTTCATTTCCCACTCAGCTGAAATTTTGGTTTCCCACTCTCTCCTTGTTTCAAACAAATCGCTCCCAACACGAAGCACCCTCAAGGACAGTCCATCCAACGGTCTACATATAGTCACGTGTACTAAGAATCTGGATCTCGACCATCCGTGACAGGTGGTGGAGACGGGGAAACGGGCAACTAGAAAACCATCACGAACCGTCTGATTGAGAATCGACGGTGTATGTCCTGCCCGAAACATCATCGGGCAGATCTGAATGGCCTTTAAGAAGTCGTCATCACCATCCCTGAGTTCCTCGTCTTAGGTGAGGAGGGTCGAAGCCCTCACCTTTCTCTCTTTCTTCATCCCTCTGTGTGCTCTTAAGTTCTTTCTCTTTCGGTAGAATTATGATTTCGGACCATTGAAGGATCCGACCCGAGGGCCACATGGCATCGGCCGTTCTAGGCAGCCGGAATGAGCCGTACTGGGGCGACCACAAGGTGTATGTGAGGAAATATGGCGCTGTCTCCGCCGCTGGTGGGGCCGATAGTGGTAATGCTTCGTTTTTCAGGGCCAGCTCTGGCCAGAAATTGATTCCCAGGCCTGCATCGAACTCCGACATGTTTGTAAACAACCACGATCCTTCCAGCAACCTGCATTTTCGCCGGAGAAAACCGTCTCCGCCGCCGGAGAAGTTCGCGAGAGGAGGATTCAACGGTTTGATTGACCAGACATCTCGTGGAGGTTACGTGACGTACAATCTCGGCGCATGCAGCAAGCGCGAGCTTAAGGAGCTGAAGAGGCGTCTGGTTTCGGAGCTTGAGCAGGTCCGAGCTGTTAAAGCCAGGTTGGAGTCTCTTAAGATGGAGCCTCGACCCGTTCGCCCGGTGGCCCACTTCTCTCCACCGTGCCCACCGCCAAACGGCCCCTTCAGCACCAAACAGCTGAGAGCTACTCCGAAATCTGCAGAAAACAAGATCAAAGTTTCGGGTCATGGATACAAACGAAGCAACCCGTTTTTAGCAGGACCCGATCCGAAACGGGTGGTAACGGGATTTGATTCTCTAACCGATAAAGTGACTAGTAGTATGATGAGAAGGTGCGGGCAGATCTTGATGAAGTTAATGAAGTTGAAGATCTCATGGGTTTTCAACAAGCCTGTGGATACAGTGGAATTGGGGCTTTTCGATTATCATCAGATCATCAAAAAGCCTATGGATCTTGGCACCGTGAAGTTGAATCTCGTCACGCATGTCTACAAATCTCCGCTCGAATTTGCCGCCGACGTGAGGCTTACTTTCGACAATGCAATGACGTACAACCCCAAGGAGCATGAGGTACACCTCATGGCACGCCAGTTGTTGGCCAAGTTCAATGAGATGTTCGATCCTGCGTACAAGAAGTTCGAGGCTGAACAGTATAGAATTTCTGGCTCAAATCAGAGTCTGACCCAACCAACATCTGTATTGGTCAACCCTATTAACGTCCAACAGGTACCGGAAAGGCCACCAGCGCCGGTTCAAGTGGTGGTGGAGCCGAGATCGGGAAAGTTACCGAAGCCTAAAGCGAAGGATCCAAACAAAAGGGAGATGACCTATGCAGAAAAGGCGAAACTTGGGAAGGAATTGGAGGAGTTGCCTCAGGATAAGATGACCCAAGTTTTGTATATAGTGAGGAAGAGAAATGGGCGTTTATATCAGGATGGTGATGAAGTTGAACTTGATATGGAGGTTCTCGATACTGAGACTCTATGGGAGCTTGATAGACTTGTTTGCAACTACAAGAAGATGATGAGCAAGATTAGGCGTCAGGGTCTCATTCAGAATCACATCACACCTGCCCATATCACACAGGTAAATCAAAGTTCAATCTTTTTTGCAGTAATCGCGTTTCAAACTAAAAGTGGAGCATATTTGTTGTTTCAAGTTGATAATCTGATTGCTCTGAGTTCAAGGTTTGTTTAGTGATTTTATTTCTCTTGGTGTTAACTTTAATATGTAGGCTTCAGATATTGAAAAGGTGGATGTGGAACACAAGGTTATGGAGGAGAATGTGGACATTGGAGAGGATATACCATTTGAGAACTACCCACCGGTGGAGATCGAGAAAGATGTTGATATTGGTTGTGCTAGCGGCAAGTCAAGTGGGTATAGTGGGTCAAGTTCCAGTAGTGATAGCTCCCCTTCTAGTGGTATTAAGTCTTAAAATTTTGCCAAATCTATGCTTGTTTACTGTGGCAGTTTGGGTAGCATCTGTTTTGACTAGATGATTAAGTCAATCTGGGTATCGATTTCTTGTGTTCGCAGGTTCAGATTCAGGTAGTTCCTCAGGAAACGATTCTAATGCAGACAGTGTACGGTCACCGTATATTGAAGCAAACAAAGTTTCGGTGACTTAAAAGCGAGTGAATGTAATTGAAGATGCAGAGTGATTGGATGTTGACGTCCAGGATTGGAAGAGGTATGTGCAGGAACTGGATCCATTTTGTATTGGGGAAAATTTGGATCTGTTTTGTACAAGTGTAAAAAAACAATGGACTAAAAGTAGAGTTGTTTAGGAGAAGTAGATGTAACTAAGTAGTAGCTCAACCGGTAGATAGCTTAGAAGAGTAGGTCTTGACTTGAGCAGCGTTTAGGTTTGTGGAGTTTATAGCAGCAGGAGATAGGAAGGGGTAAGGGGATAATCTTGTAACAAACCAAATAGAAGAACCCACCTGGTGCTTTTATGCACAGAAGGAAATTATGTACAGCAGCCAAAGAGAATGACAATATCAAAATATGAAAAAGTGGAGCCAAATGAAAAGATTGGCTTTCATTTGCAACTGAATTTTGTATATACTGCCTTCTCTATCGCAGTCTTATATATAGTTTATCTTTTGTCATCAAATTGCACATTTTGAGTTCATCTTTGCTTTCTGCACTTTCTCCGCCTTTGCATGATGTCTATTTGGTATTGGTATTGGTGACACGGACCTTAGACTAATCTTGAGATTAAGGATGAATTTTTGGGTTTGGTTCAGCAAGACACCACCTGATTTTATCTACTCAATCTGAATTGGATTAATATTTAAGTTGATCGGTTTTGGATTGAGCTTGAACTTTGCAAGGGTGTCCTGGCTTGAATTAATTTGGACAAAATGAACAAAACGGTATATGGAAGCAAACAACAGTAGCTTGTATGTTAGTGACTTGGCAGAGTTATTTGGTTAGCTGTCGTTATCAGCTTCTTGCAAGTCCTATCCTACGATGAACATCTACGCATCCTGGTGTCTTGTCATTCACTTTCTTTTGGAAACTTCAGGGAAAAGGCCACACAGTATTAGAATTGGTGTCATGCATGAACTAATGAACACGAGGCCCTGTCTAACATTGATAGGTATGTACTAACCTATTTATTCTCAAGAATCCAAAGCCTTAGCTTTAATTTCGTTGTAACAGTGTAAAAATACCAACTTCAGATCAAAGAAAAGTAACGCTAATCATAGTCCCTGCTATCATGGTTCCCAATTCAAGCAGTGTCGCCATCCAATATGATGGAATGCAGAACTTCAAACTCTATGCCCAACTCCCATCACCATCTTGTTTTGATTAGCTAGTCAGTTGTAGGCTATTGGGTTGTTGCAAAATATCTACAGGATATCATTACCTTACTTTCCTGTTCATTGGCTAAATTATGCTGGGTGGTCGGATCCATCATCCATGTTCGCAAGCTGAGCTATGTTTGATTGGTTGATCTTGATCTAATTCAACCCTAATTTTCTAAGTAATTTAATAAATTTGAATATTTAAATTTGGGTCCAATCAAATCGAACATGGTCTATAATCATAGATCAAGACCATAGCACCTCTGATTAACACTTTCATAATAAGGTCAACCTGCCAATGACACGTTCAGTTTTCTTAATACAGTTTCATATTCACTATACAGTTCCATAATTGGGACTGTAAATTGGGGAAGGAGCTAGTTAAACATCAAACGTCCCAGAAGCATCCATTTAGTAACCTGCAATGGAAAAGGAAGATAAGTTCAGACAAGAGACCAAAAATGGCACATATGAATCCAATAGCTTCATGATCGGAAATGGAAGCAACCATAAATTGGTAATGGAAGGAGAAAAGAATAAGAAGAAAGCAAGGAGGGTCCGGTGAGCTTCCGTTGACAGGTTTTCCAGTTTTGAACGAATGTAAACAACAAGGCCCTGCAAGCTAGGTTGGTTACACAAACCTACATACTTCTATTTATAGCTTGCAATTTTCATCAGTCTTATGTACCCTTTGTTTATTTATAGCATTAAACATTTCCATTTTTAGTTGAGAACTAAGATTGGAATTCTAAAAGTGTCATTGTTTTGGATTATTTTAACCGTGTCTTGTTCGAAATAACTGTTCCGTTTCCGACTTAAAGGAGAATTAGTGTCGAAAACGATTCGAAAAGGACTTAAATCAGAAGAAGAAAGACACTTCCATTCTTGAACTAATACTTACATCCCTTTAAATCCATCACTGATTAATGATGTCACATATCAGCTAACATCATTCAAGGTTTATTTTTAGTATTGCATATACTCATATATGAGATAGATATAATAGCTGACACTTGAAGTCCTAGTAACCACAATTGGCAAGCATAGGAATCAAGCAGGTACTGCCTCATTAGTGAAGATAGGCGATTCCTTGAAGGAAACATCATTGCAGGAGTTGTGCAAATCAACACCATATTCACTGCATCCGCCATCCTGAACCGTGTCTACACGAGTAGAAGCACCACAACCACCGCAACTGTTGCTTTTCTCCACCCCCGAGTCGTCCACACAAGCAGCATTGCAACCTCCATATCCACCATTCTTCAGCATAGTTGAACAGGCTCCACCACAACCTCCACCACAGCCTCCACATCCTCCACCCTCCACCATACTTCCACACCCTCCACCGCAACTTCCACTACATCCACTACCACAACCTCCACATCCACCACTTTTCACCATAGTTCCACACCCTCCGCCACACCCTCCACCACAACCTCCACATCCACTACTCTTCACCATACTTTCATATCGGCCACCATATCCAACAACAGGACTGCCACTGTCTTCTTTATTCACCACATTTTCTTGAGCCAAATTCACATTTAAGTCTATTTTGTTTCCTTCATTAGTTGTCAGGCTGGTTTGAGAGGGTTCCTGAAACTTATCGGCATATTCTGTCAAATCATTTACCTCCTCCGGATTTTCTTCGTTAGTTATCGTGCTGCTCAATCCTTCCTTCCTCATAGTGTCAGAAAGTATGAAAGCTGATATGATCCCAGGCAACACAAACAACTCTTCCTTCACCTGTGAATTTGGTTTCAAATTAATAGGGTAGACAATAAAATTACAGTGGTGGAAACTGGTTGGGATTAAGGGGGAGGGTTAGATGCTATTTGTAGCTATAAGCTTTCTTTTGTTTTTGGATACTAAAAGAAAGTAAAGATCTTTTAATTGAACATTTTCTGTTCTTTATGACAACCTGAATGTATGTTTTCTTTACAAACAGTTTGGTTGCTCCAAGTTAACATATGTGGCATTGCTAGTCGTTATCTAACAGTAAATTGTGTCCAATTTTTCACGAGACAGCAGAGCTGTACCTTGACGAATCCTGACTTTATGTCAATTAACGCCACTGCTTTGCCGTATGGATCTTCTGCAGAAAATTCAACTGCAGTTATGTATTCTTGTTCTCTTTGGTGCTTTTCGCAGTGCTTGGTGTCAAAATCCAACCTTCTACCACCAAAAAGTTTAACCTGTTCCGAGAAGAGAAGTTAGAATAGACATTAGATACCTACAGAAATTCAGAACAAAATGTTGGAGCCCTTTTATGCTTTGTCAAAGGTCAATGAATGTGTTCTATCCGAAACAAGATACATGGAATAGGCGAATAGTAGTGTCATGCAGTTACAATTTTCTAGTTTCTGAAATGTCAGGTCTCTGGTCTTCTTTATGATCCCTTTCAAAGAGACCCGATGATGAAATAATAAAACTGTGATTCTTTATCAGATGATTGATAATTATTTCTTATACTTACAGCTACCTAGCCAGGTCATTGGCACAACAAAATGCTTTTGCAAACACTTTAACAGAGCTCTAAAATAAAAGATAACAGATTTAACAGAGCTCTAAATTAAAAGATAACAGATATCTACCATCCTAAGCCCCACAAGCTCAAAAAGATGGCCATCTTCACTGGAATTCTTTGCACGTTGAAGGGACCACTGCGAATTCATCAGCAACCACTTAGCTCCCACGTAATCTGCAAGCACATGTGTTTGACCAGACTTTGTAACACCAATGATTTGCTTATCAATTCTGCTTTGGCCTTTTATACCAGTCTTAGTTGAGTCCCTTGAACATTAAAAACATCAAGGAAATGAATATCACCATTTAGATACAAAAAATGATTAACCACTGTACTAGTTCTACTACATTGTTAACAGCTAAATATTCTGTTTTTATCTGTCAACTATATGGAATCTTGCTAGCCAAAACAGTGAAACCTTCAGCATTTCTATTGAAGTAATACCTCAATTTTGCATGTTCACACTACCATACACAAAAAGTTTAATGCATGTGCACTGGTAAAAGGTAGTCGAGATCTTGCACAGTAACCTGAGACTTAGGTAGAAGAATACCTCATTTGCAGACGAATCAGCTCATTTTCAGTTTCATCAAAGATGCGTGCCCAACTCTTAGCATGTGGAACTCTTCCGGTAATTGGGAAAAAGCAAGAACTTTTTGAAAGTGTGCGTGGATGGACTATGTGTAGTACATGTGGTGCTTGGATGGGAACAGTAAATGAGGCAGCAATTCGTAGGCTGGTCGGTTTTGAGCTCAAATTGCCAGACACAGGCAGCAACTCCACCCATTTTTCAATGGCAAGTTTGGATGCTGGATTCATGATGTTGTCGAGAGAAAGTGAAGTAGTACCTATTGTTTGACATCCCTTGATTATTGGAAAGATGGAAGATGAGTGTGATAAAAGCTCAAAGAACAGCTCTCCCTTTGGTTCACATTGGAAAGAAGCAACCTGTTTTTCTCCAGATTCAGACAAGATAGTGAGTTTCTGCTTAACATTAAAGAAAGCATCAGGCTGCTTTTTACTGAATGTCACAACAAGGCTTCCCTTATGCCCCTCTGGTAAATTTTTAACTCCCACAATCTCCAAAAGAACCTGGGAAGCATTAATCAAGAAAAAGAAAATCATTATATAAACGGAAGATAGTTCAACCATGGTGACTTCAAGCAGTACAATTCATAAAGAGGCATCCACAGAAAAGCTAGTTTGTTCAAAATCTATACGCGTAATGGTGTCTAACTCATTTATATCAATTAGCCAATGGCGCAACAACACAGTAAAAGATATCAAGAACTTTATAAATGTTAATTACCTCCACAAGCTTAACCTCTGAAAGCTGAATTATCCCTTGGTCATCATTCAATGCTACAGTCTCTCTACTCAACATGTTTGATGAATTGGGAGTTGTAGTCACAGGAGATGGGGCAGGCCCTCTATACATAGCACCTGCTTTCCAATATCTAGCTCCAAATGTATCTTCAAACTGCTTGGTAGTCCCAGAAAATCCAAAATCGAGTTTCTTCCCTTTAGTGCGATCAGAATCCATATCATCATGCTCCAGTATTTTACCAAGTGCCTCACCCACATCTTTACAGTAAGCAACAGGATGCAACTGGTGGGTATGCCAAATGAGATCAATATCATAAGTTGGAACACAAAAGCGTTTAATGGATCTTTCCCAGTTCCTCTTCATTAGATGAAGAAATCCCTTGTATCTGGCAACAGCTTCTTGAAGAAAAATATCATTTTTCATGTGGGGTCTCCATACCTTCAATAGGAAGAACATGTCAGGAATAGATAAGAAATGGATTCAAGATTACTCTAGTTAATAACATTATATGAGATCAGAGAAACCAATGAACCAAATAAGGAAGTAGCATGCAGTTTATACATTTGATATACCACTATGAGGTAAGCAATCATAGCAGAATGCAGTACAAACTGTTATCCAAAATTACCATTACCAAGTAACAAATAATCAATCAAAGTTTCAGGAAACTATTAGTTAAGGATAAAAACACCATCTTTTATCACCTGGTAGAAGAAAGGACTCTGCCTTTTGACAGCTGAAACCAAATCATATTTGGTCCATTTCTCAGTTGCTTGACAACTTTCCCTGGTGTCTGTAGATAAAGCTTTCAACTGAAAGTCATAAGGCTCACTTGGAAACATTCTGTTCCAAATTGCTCGAGTTTTCCTTGAACAAGTTCCTTTAACAGAAGAGACAACATTAGAGTTGTCTAAAGTCCTCCCATAAAGTTCCTCACAGTCAGATTTGTATCTTACCTAAACCAGAAAATCATGAAACATTCCTTATCAGGATAATTAGAAACGAAAACCAGCTTAACTGGTTTGAAAAATACACAAACAAACAAAGTACATGCATGTGTGGGAACCTACAGGATTCAGCCTGTGGCAATGCCAAATCCATTCACAATCAAGAGGAACAACCAGGGGCTCCTCAGCAACTAACGGGTCAGAGTGTTTAGCAAGCAAGGGAAGCCAGCAAGCATTGTATCTGAAATTTGCAATTCTCAGAAATCTAATGTAGATCAAACGAGAAATCTCTGCCAATTAGGAACTAAAACACTTCCAGACATTAATTCAAGCTGTAGAAAAGCTAGAGAAGTAAAATAATTAATCTTTATGAAGTCATACAAATTGAACTACAAGAAATAACAATTACAGAGTCTATACCTATAGATGACTCTGTCAAGCGCAGCGCCTTCATATAGCCAACGATTCTTATCAACAGCTGCAAGGAACTGAAGCTGTTGCTTTGCAGCAGCCAAAAGGTCCACGCTTATAGTAATCTTCTGAGCTTCAAGCCACTCCTGCTCTTGTTCCATCTCTTTCTCTACCTCCATATCTATATTCAAAGAAATTAATAACAATCAACTCTTTCGTTTTCAGATAAAACCAAGGAAATGAAAGGAACCACCAGAACGAAAAATTCAAAATAGTATCAAAAACCTAAGAACTATTGAAACATTAATCTTAACAACAAATTACTTAAGCTCCGATCAGCAGAGCAAATCATTAACAACCTGAGGCTTTTGTACAGTCGTTTATCATCATACATACATCAACTGCTAAACTAGCCAAATGGGTGTGTATGCATTTAGAATTAACCGAAAAAGTAGTGATCTTACGGTTGTTTAGGAAAACGCTCGGTGGTTGGCCGGAGATGCTTTGGTTTGAGGTGGCTTGGTGAATAAAAGGACAGGTAACTTATAGTTGGGAAGTTGCTTGAGTTGACTAGTAAACTACCTTTGGAAGTAACTCGAAATGACCATTTTGTCCTTTTGAAACTAAATGACAATCTTAAATTAAATAATAATAAAATTATTTAATAATTTTTACCTAGTGCACAAATATGTTCACTTTGCTCAAGTATAAGGTGGGTCATGATATACGTAACATTTCCTTTGTATTTTTATAAAAGATAGTTTCTATGACTTTAACCTGTGACCTTTTAGTCAGAAAGGATCAACTTTACGTATTGGTAAATCAAATAACTTCTAAAAATACAATTATTGAATAATTCCTTATTTATACTAAATTAAATAGCTTATGAAAATACTTTTTTTTTAAACGGAGGAATTCGCAGCTGTTGTTCTTTAGATGTGTTCTAAGTAAATCTTCGAATTGACGCAATAGTCTGCAAATTACGTAAATCAGGTACTCCGCACTAGGCAAGCGTTATACGACAGGCTGGAGTGAGAGTGTATAAGTAGGAAGATTTGAACACAGAATCTTTTGACCTTATATTCTTCATTCTACCAACTCGACCACTCTTAGAAGCTTATGACAACATTTGATCAAAATTATTTTAAAAATAGATGAAGATTTTTATTACCTAAGAAAAAAATTATTGTAAAACTATAATTCATAATACAAAATTACTTAAACTGAGATTTGACTCTTTCGTATTCTATTGATTGAAAATATGATTCCTTCAAAGTCACTTCAAGAATGCTTTTTTTTTTTCCATGATAATCCAGAAAGGATTGAAAGATCATGGAAATTTCAGGGAAAATGGAATCTAGTTGACTTTTCCAAAAATCTATAACCCAAAAAATGCATTATTGCATTTGTATAAAAATGTAATTTTGTGTGCTTGGAACTGACCCCTCGAACTAGCTAAGCGTTCGCTGTCCTTTTTTTTTTCCCCTAATCCTCATTTTAGAAAACTGAAAGACAGTGCTTAGAAGCGTGACTAAAGATGGACAGACGTGCATCATTAAGCGAGCACTCACACCTTTTTTGTTTTGGTCTTCATGTCCTCAGCGAGGCGTGTCAGTACAAGGAGTTGTCGCTTAGTAGTTCCTACGAACAGAAAAGCAGTACAGTGGAGTCATTCAGATGCAGTACGTGTGAACTTACTGTTTCTGCTACATCTCCTTTTAGCTATGGTTATTACAAAGGGACTGGAAAGTCTCGAGTCTTGATCATTGTTAGAGGGTCTTTGTCATTATCAAACAAACAGTTTCTGATCATAGTAAAGGAAACTACTTTTGCCTACACGAGTTTTTGATGCCATTTCTAGGTATCCTTTTGATGCTTAAGTTGGCTGTTGTTCCTTGGACGCAACCAAGAAAACACCAGATATTAGTTCTAAGTGGAAACTACATGCCGGATGATATGCTAATAGTTTTAAAGGATTACAAGAGTACAATGATGTTGGAACTAATTGTCATCTAAACTGTAATCTCATTTGTTTTCGTGGAAATCGTCAACTCTGCTGCTGCTGGAATCAGACATTGCAAGTGGACTTGTCCACAAAAAGTCTAAGAATCGAAAATTATGAGAAGCTTATATGAGCTGAACCAGTTTTCTGACATTATAGATTATATATATAATGCTAAAGCAATCCAATTTAGATAAAAGTTACATATTTTGGTGAGTGACTAAAAGATGATTTGGTTTCAGAACTTCATAACTGGTCAGCCTAATAAAGTAAGTTCAAGTATTCAGTTTCTAGGAGAAGAAGAAAAAAGTTAATAGTAACAACTACTTCCCGACGGACTCAAGAAGGCATGAAGACCCGTTCTTCAAATTTCTCCCAGCTCCACTGGCTCAGAACAAAACCAATTTCACAGATATGAAGGTGCATGAATGCCTATGTATGTCGGTTTTGTAGTTTGCTGCTTCAGACTTTTAACTTTAAAATTTTGTTTATAGATCAAAACACGAGCAGGACGTCTCTGGAAAACAAAAACTCCCACCACAAAATCACTTCCAGGGAAAATGATAGCAAGACCACATGAAAGAAGGAGTTCCAACTGATAACAGGCACGTGAGAATTGGAATGCGGTTTACAAATCCTCAGATTTCAACTTTTCCCCTGTCTCCGTTCGGAATGTGGTTTTCTCCAAGTACTCCTCCTCAATAGTTTCTTTTAGGATGAACAATCTTTGCATGACAATAGGCTGACTCATTTTCTTGGCTTCCCTAATGTCTGTCTCCTCCTTACTGAGATGGTATGCGTCAAGCATGATTTTGATCCACTTGTAAAGCTCCTTTGGAGTACTGCACAGCCACAAAATAAGTTAAACAATGGAAAAACAGTACACAAAAGAGGTGACCAATCGAAGTTTCCAAGATGCGAATAATCGGGAAGATTACTCACGTGTATAAAGCATAAGGATCATTCGCTTCCTTGTCATCCCCTGGGCAGAATGCTGTTGCCAAAGCTGAGAATCGCTCTTCAGGATCAGCGATATTTAGCAAATACTTGAGTAGCTTTATTTCCTTGGGAGCCATACTCCTAAGGCTGCTTTTTGTGGTTTTATATAATTGATACATTATGTCTTTAACCTGCAATTGGACAACCAAGGTTTATTGTGCTAAAGCCTATAAAGATTTATACAAGAATTCAAAAAGGGCTCCAGTATCATATCAAGGAAATGATGGCATAGTCATGTTAGTATCGAAGCCACATCAATTCAGGTCTCTTACCAATGACTGAATCACTTCCAATAATGCTATTTTTGGTATCATCTTGCTACAGTTAAAGAGCTTGGATGAACTACATATAGGGTCTAAACGATGATGATATATAAACGAAAGGTTTATTAAGCTCATTTTGTTATGCCTAGTAGGCTTCCAATAGGCTACTGAAACGGAAGATATTCTTTGGGTTTGCACTATTTTTAGTTATCATTATTCATCAGTATCAGATTTCACAAAGTTTCATAGTCAACAGAAGCTATGGAATTCAACACATATATTTTGTGAATTTTGACGGGGCCATGATTAATGAATCCGTCACATAAGTTGACAGCCCAGGTCATATGCAGGTATGAAACATGTATAGGTGGAGTGGATATTCTAATTGTGGTCCGTACCTTGCTCATCAAATAAGCAATACTTTTAGGTAATAAGATATAGAAACAAGGATTCAGGAAGGGAAGTGTCCATCAAAATAAACATTTTTACCTCCTCTTTCATTGCAGTGGATTCTTTTGCAGCCGCCCAAGTGCCGTTTATCAACAGGATCAAGGAGGAATCAAGTTCCTTTGCCTTCGCTAAGCGTTTGATCTTTTCACACGCCAGATCCAAAGAAGGAGAATTAAGGATGTCATCAAATTTGGCCTGGGCAGAATCTAATGTCTCCACACAATCAAGTGTATTATCAAAGGCACTGACTGCTGATAAGCATCGTGCTCCAAGCCTGGCAATCCCTGATAAATATAACAAACATTACATTGAATGAACAACATAAGCTACTAAAAACATTACGTCTCTTATTACCATTCTCAAAAAGCATAGATACAAAGTCTAAATCACAAGGAAGTATCATCCTCTGACCCATATCCAATACAGCTGGAGCAACTCATTATTTAAGGGTTATACATCATTTGTTATAATAATTGTATGAGCTCTATGCTAAAATTGGAAACTTTAGAGCCAATGACACTTCAATGCACTAATTCAACTTGCAAAGTGCATCTTACCAACCTTTAATGATGAAATGATATTTGTGCACATGTAGCAGCTTTTTGTGGATTGTTTCAGTACAATGAATAAAGACTTTATATTGCTCTCAACAATGATATGGAAAAGGAAAAGCAAACAGAACTGATCTAGCGCTAGTTCACCAAATAAAGGTACTATCAGATTAAACGAGACATTTTGTGACAGGAACTTTGGATACTTGTACAAAAAGGATAAACAAATTAGACATCACAAGTGCCCAAGTATTTACCATCACGGTCCTCCAAACTGTCATAAATTTCAGAAAGAAGAGTGAGGTAACGGAAAAACTCCCCAGTGAAATCCCTGCGCCGCTTTGTTACTATTGCATTCAAGTCAGTAGGGTTGTCTTGAATTTCTTTAAGAAGCTGACTGTGACTTTCCATTTCATCATCGATCTGCAATGCTCATTCCTGAGTGCAAAAAATCCAGGGAAAGCTCTAAACCCAAAAGATATCAATATCCATACCCCAACCCTTCATTTGGAAACCCGAAAACAGGCAAGAGGAAGAAGTAAATATCTCCTGGGTTTCCATGCTATATCTATATAAGTTAGAGTATGACTTTCTCTACAGTTTGAGTAAAACATTACAAAACAGTCAAAATCCAAGCCTCTGCTATCTAGTGACTTGACCAAGCATCAAAATTAAACACCCACAATCGAAGAAGAAATTTCAATGGAAGAAGGGCAGAAGAATGACCAAGATTGTTATACCTTTTTCGCCTTGCTGGCAAGTGAAATCAATTTTTGCTTCATGGTAGCGTCCGTTTCCATGTCAGCTCGGGTTTGACATCTACTGTAGAATCTATCACTGTATTTCTTCCACTCCTCCCTGAACATTAAATACTTTCTCCAATCTTTCACTCGTTTCTTCTGATTCAGAAACACATCAATCATCTTATCACAAAATTGGGTTATAGTGTACCCCTCAGCAACTTCCTCCTCCACGTTGTTTTCCACCTCAGCATGTCCTAGGCTACTTGCTTTAGAACCTGTAATAGCAATCCCACGTCTTAGACTCTCAGACAAAAACACTTAACAGTCTAAAGCTATGAAGTTTAGAAGTTGAAATTAACTAGCTTTTTAGAGCAAGATAACAACTTTGGACAGTCTCTTGTACCGAAAATAAGAATCAAGGACATGGGTTCTTACTGGTATTGAAGCTGCAACAAACGATTCCTATCGCTGCTCCCATTGGCCTAGTTTTTGTATGTTTCAGGGGTGAGGAAAAAGAGTTGAAGTATAAAGATGGGATTTTGAGAGCTTTTGGCTGTGATAATTCATTGAAAGAGGTATTGGAGGTAGTAATGGTGGCCAACAATGGAGATTTGACTGTGGAGTCCAGTCCGAAGAATCCACAATTGCTCATTTCAGCTTTTGATGGAGAGCCGATCCTTGGGAATGCTGTCAGTTTCTTTAAGTTCCTATGCAAGTGGATAACGCCCTTCAACACCTACTAGTACGAGGTCGTTTAGCTCAGGAACAGAAGAGCTTTTTATTTATAATGCTTCTCTGCAATGTCTATTTTGCATTAAAGAAAATTAGATTAAATTGAAAATATATTAAATATTAATTTATTATATTATATTCATAATATAAAACAAAATAAAAAACCACTAGATTATAAATAATAAAAATTAGTTTTTATATTTATAGCAGTTAAATTATTTCAACATTCATTGAATTTAATCTTAAAAAATATTTTAAATATTATTACTTTTTAATAATTTATCAAATACATTATAATTTTTGATTATAATAATATGTACCGCGGTTTTTTTAAATATGAACATATTAAAATTTAATTAACATACTTTATTGTTATATTCATAATATACTTTAAAAAATTTACTATGATTAATTACTTTCACAAATTTTAAAATTTTTAATCCTACAAGAGTTCAGGTTAAAAGTATAAATATTGAATTTTTTTTAAATAATAACAGTATATATAATTATGTATTATATATCACGATTTAAATACATAATTATATATACTGTTATTATCTTTTAAAAATCAATATTTATACTTTAATATTAAATATCATGATACCGTTTATCATTAACTAACTAATTTGGATTATTACAGATAAGCAAAGTATTATTCTTCTTAAATTCAAATGAGTATTAATTAAATATTTAATTATATGAAAATTCGGTAAATTATATATTTGAAACAAATTACATCTTATAGTATTTACTTTTTGAATAGTATATATTTGATTTTGGATGATAATTCACTAACAATACCATATTAGTTCTTAGGATACAAACGAAATGAGTTGAGATAATTTATTGAAAGTTGAAAAACATAATTTTTTTTTGATAAACTTGACCGTAAAATTAATGTTTAAAAGGTTCAACTAATATTATGTTAAAAAATCTTATTGTATCCTGAGATTGATGAAGTAAATATTGTAATTGTAAATATTAGAATAGTTGAATTATAGGAGTAGAATAGCTCAATTATAGGGATTCTGTGTATATATATGTCGACTCTCTGATTTTATCAAATAATTAGCAGAATATATTTTTTCATCTTCTTTTTTTTTCGTGATATCAAAGCGGTGACGAGCAAACTTGATGGAGACAATTATTTGACTTGGCGAAAAGCTATTGAATGTAAAATCTAAATTAGGTTTTATTGATGGAACTCTCAAGGAACAGTATGCCAAACAGAAGCTATGTGACATGGAAAAAATGCAACGATATGGTATTATCTTGGATCATTAATTCTTTAACATTTGATATTACAGATAGCGTTATTTTGTATAACACTGCTCATGAAGTTTGGGAAGATCTTCGCAATCGCTTCTCTCAAAGCAATGCACCACGGATTTTTCAGAATGAAAGAGATATTGCATGTTTGACTCAAGATCAGATGCCTGTTGCGGCTTAATACACGAAGTTAAAAAAAATTATGAGATGAGTTAGGCTCTTATAATGATGTTGTTTGCACCTGGGGAGCAGATAATATTAAGGCGTAAACTGATGCAGTTTCTTATGGGGTTGAATGAGTCTTATAGTGCAGTTCATGGTCAATTCCTTTTAATGCCCATTACCTGATGCTGCACAGGCTTATTC
>JAOTAY010000189.1:30889470-30916059 GCA_025629805.1 Erythroxylum baracoense
AATTCTTGTGCTCAATAGTTGATTCCATGGATCCAAACGGCAACGTGCAGCCTCGTCAGAATCCGGCTGAACCAAATTTAAATCAAATTTAATTGATTTGGATCAAATTTAAGAACCGGTCATTTGAGTTGTCCACATGTAATATTCATACTATGTATTTTTTATCGTTATTTTTATTAAATTTTTTAAAAATTAAAATTAAAAAAATTTGAAAATTTAAAAAATCAAGACTACTGAAAAAGTTTCGACCTTTCCGTCCTTTTCTAGATAATAAATCCTACCCCAAGTAAAAAGGACACTAAACGACGATGGATACAGATCATGTGACGAGAATATTTATATTTACGCATCAGACTGAGAGACAAAAGAGGGAAGAGACCAGAATGGAGAAATTCACTCGCAATAGTTGCATTAGCTAGCGACATCAGAATTGAATAATCAATACAAGTATTGTTGCTATGTAGCTTGTTAATAATTCTGATGGCATTCCTAAGATTGGTCCTTTAACATTTTCCATGGAGTCGGAAGTTGTAAGTTGGGTTGCATGAATTGGGAAAAGTGATCGAATGTTTATTAAATCTAGTTCTTAGTTCCACCACCTAGCGTTTAAAACTTGGTGATGAAGTAAACAAGAAACTATACTCCTTCGATCGAAACGACAAGAACTGGTATCTTCGATCCCGACACGTTTCATGGAATTACCTTGGATCTACCTCGTTAATGTCTATTCTTAGCTGGATGAATCAGCGAGCTTTCCTCCATGCCCTCACTTCTCTCCACTCCTAAAAACCGGTCCAAGTCAATTTGTTGAGAGAAAATTTCCAGGGAAGTTTCAGTGTTGGTTCAGGCATGGCACACATGAACGGTCATCATCAGGAGACTGTGATTGACATAAGGAAACCGATAAACTTCACTGGTGGGCTTGAATTCTCTAGCCTGACCTATACAGTGACCAAGAAGAAGAAGGTTGATGGTAAATGGTTAAGTCAAGAAGTGAATTTGTTGAATAAGATTACTGGGTATGCACCAAAAGGTTGTGTTACTGCAGTTATGGGTCCGAGTGGTGCAGGGAAGTCGACTTTTCTTGATGGTTTAGCTGGTCGTATAGCAAGTGGAAGCCTTCAGGGTAGGGTATCCATGGATGGTGTGGAAGTGAGTCCAAGCTTGGTCAAGAGAACTTCTGCTTATATAATGCAGGACGACAGGTTGTTTCCTATGCTCACCGTCTATGAAACTTTGATGTTCGCTGCTGATTTTCGTCTTGGCCCTATTTCGAGGACGGAGAAGAAGGAGAGAGTCGAGCAGCTTATTGAACAGCTTGGTTTATCAGTAAGTAACATGAAAATGTTTCAATTTGCATTGAGACCTAGCTTTTGATTGATTTTGTTATTCATGTAGTCGACTCGGAACACATATATAGGAGATGAAGAAACCCGAGGAGTGTCAGGTGGTGAACGCAGAAGAGTCTCAATTGGTGTGGACATAATCCATGGACCATCCTTACTATTCCTCGACGAGCCAACTTCAGGTTTAGACTCTACAAGTGCTCATAGTGTGATTGAGAAAGTGCACCATATAGCACGATCAGGAAGCACTGTTATTCTCACAATTCATCAACCATCCTCTAGAATCCAATTGCTTCTTGATCATCTCATCATACTTGCTCGAGGGCAGCTCATGTTTCAAGGCTTACCGAAAGATGTTTCTCTTCATCTGGGACGGATGGGTCGAAAAGTCCCCATGGGAGAGAACTCCATAGAGTATCTTATTGATGTGATCCAAGAGTATGACCAGTCCGATTATGGAGTGGATGCATTAGCTGAATTTGCACGAACTGGAATGAGACCGCCAGCATTATCCGACGAGGAAATGTCAGCTTCTGGTATCTCACCTTCCCCAACCCCACCTCGACCTAATCGACGTAAGAAGGAAGAACACAGGGACAAGCGAAATGGGAAGCGTCTTCCTTTAGAAACAAGTGTAAATGATCCTGACGAGTTTGATCGTAGCCTCAGGAGTCCTTGTAATAATAATGTTTCAAGGTCGTGGACCGCTTCTGCCTCAGGTGGAGTGATGCGAACTATCAATTTCACACCTTCTCGCCAGAGAAATGATAAGAGAACTCAAAATCCTGCAATGTAAATTGATCATTCATCAAAGTCCTGTTCTTATCGAATGATTCACTTTTCCTTCTTATCTTCATCTAATCTCTACGACATGTTTCAATGATTTTGGTGCAGTTCATCACCAGGATACTACACTTATTCCAGCGAAATTCTTGCTGGTACGCCAACACCCCACAGTAGTGACTACACAGTGAACGAAGAAGACTATGTGACCCCAAAAGTCGGCTCGGAATACTATCTTGGTCCCAAATTCACCAACTCCTTCCTCTCAGAAACAGTTATCCTCATGCGTCGCAACTTCAAGAACATCCTGCGAACACCTGAACTTTTCCTGTCAAGACTCATGGTCCTCACTGTGATGGGAATAATGATGGCAACCATGTTCATGAACCCACACGAAGACTTGCAAGGAATCACGAACAGACTCAGCTTCTTCATATTCACAGTCTGTCTCTTCTTCTTTTCTTCCAACGACGCAGTTCCTGCCTTCATTCAAGAACGCTTCATCTTCATCCGAGAAACTTCGCATAATGCATACAGAGCTTCCTCTTACACCATTGCCGGAGTCATAACTTACCTCCCTTTCCTCGCGTTACAGTCCAGCGTTTACGCCGGCATCGTCTGGAAGGCATTGAGGCTTCGAGGGCCGTTCTATTATTTCTTGATCGTTCTCTATGTGTCCCTCCTCTCCACCAATTCATTCGTTGTGTTCGTGAGCTCTGTGGTGCCAAACTATATTCTTGGTTATGCTGCAGTCATAGCTTTTACTGCTCTTTTCTTCTTGTTCTGTGGTTATTTCTTGAACAGTAATGACATTCCCCTTTACTGGAAGTGGATGAACAAGATTTCCACCATTACATATCCATATGAAGGGCTGTTGATGAACCAGTACCAAACAACGAAATTGTTTGGAGTAACTCAACAAGGGCAAAACATAACCGGAAATGGAATCTTGAGATCACTGAACATCAGTACACATGACTCAGAAAAGTGGAACAGGGTGTATGTGATATTGGGTTGGGCAGCTTTTTACAGGGTATTGTTCTACATAGTTCTTCGTTTCTTCTCCAAGAATCAGAGGTCATAAGAAACTCCTCCCCTTGGTGGGTTAGGAAGATGATGTTCCCTGAATTTGCTTCAAACAACATTTGGTTGAATCAAATCGAACTCTCATACAATATTGTTTGATGCTAGTTCGCAATTTAATTCATGTTCATAGATTGAATGATTTAAAAGTTAGTATATGATTTTATCATGCAGTATCCGTTTGTCCTTTGTTCCAATCAACAGAAATGAATTATTGCAAGGAATTGTCCTTTCAAGAAGTTCTACAAAATTAAGATTCCGTTGAAATAGTTATTATTCTTCTTCCATATTCAATGCATCTTACTTTGATTTGATTACCAAAAGTGTACTTAAACTTATAGAATCTAAATTAACGTAAGAAATTTAATTTGAAACAAAAAAATCTTAAGTAAATTAATGAATTTAAAAGAAAAAAAATGAATGCTTAATATCCCAAAAGTACCGATTAAAAAATTTAACCGGTTCGGCCGGTTTAACAATAAAAATATTGAATTATTTAATTTTTCGGTTCGGTTTTCAAATTTTCAGTTTAATTTATTCTAGTAATGCTTGTTGTTAAAAACAAATCAATTCATTAATTAATTGTTCAATTTTTATAAACTAAAATAAATTAATTAAAATTTATTTAACAATCTCCTTTTTTAATTAAACTTTAAATTCTTCATTAAGTAAGGACAATTTTTTAATCATATTTCAAATTCTTTAATTTTATTCAATCTTTAACCAATTTTAAAGCGATCTAATACTGGTTAAATCTTTTAAACCTTAAATCTCTTGTCTTACCAGTTTAACTTCCGGACCTATTTTTAAAACATTGGACAAAAAGGAATGTTTGAACTTTGCAAAAAGAAATATATTCACAAATCAACTTAAATTAACTTTTACAAACTATTAAATATTGAAAACTACTACGTACTAATTAACCACTCCAACCAATGAAAAGCTAATTAATTAATGTATCAATATCAACTCACATTGTTCTAACCTCATTAGTTATTGGATGCATAAACATTAAAGCTCTTGATTTGGGGTAGTTTAAAGTGATTAATTTTTTAAAAAAACTCTTCTTTTCTATCTGAATTTGTTAAATCCTTTGAATTTGGATTTCTAATAATTACTTAAATCTAATCTTTTACTGATTTTTCAATAAATTACTCCCGTTTTAGCAAAAACTGCTTCCTGCAGTCATATTAATTGGTTGAAAGGCTTGAAAGAAAACGTTGTTCTAAAGAGTATGATGCCCGTTGGTACTAAATTCAAAGGATTCGTTTTTATGTGTTTTCACACCCTTCTGAGAGCCCAAAAAATGAACAAATTCTTTTTCTTAGGAACACATACAAGATTTGTCACTAAAAAAAAAGGCTAATAGTAACCCACCATTAACTATTCATTTATTAACTACTTTCACTCAAGCTTCATCCTAGTCGTGAATAGATCACCCAAGTTTGGGTCCATAAGTAGTGACAACTGTCATATGAAGATTCACTATCGTTACGGCTCCGATGGGTCCTCTTAACTAAGCCACTGCCTATGAATCACCAACTCATTCTTCAACAGGCACGTGATTAGAGCCCTGGGCTCCTCCCACTGCTTAAATCTAATCTTTTACTGATTAAAAGGTAATGATAACACATTTTTTATTATACTTACTTACAAACCCAAAAAGTTGAATTAGTCCTTCAAGACATATTTATGAGGTAAAAATTAAAAAGATATAATAATGTTTCCGCATATATAAATACATATTAGCTACATCAGCCTTGTGTTCTAAAGATACAATTAAATTTATACATATTTGATTGAGACCGAAATGTTCTTTACCCATAAAAAACCATATTATATAAAATCAAATCGATTGAGTTAGGACGGACGCGAAGCAGAAGAAACGATTGGTGGCAAAAAGTTTGAAGTTCCAGTAATAAGAGGCCATTAAAATGTGATATTGTCGATATTTTAAAAACTGGACTGGAAGTTAAACCGAAAAGATAAGGGACATAAAATTTAAAAGGTTCAACCGTTATATTATATTATCATAAATTGTTAAAGATTAAGTAAAATTAAAGAATTTAAAATATGATTGGAAGAGATTATTCTTATATATCGAACAATTTGAAGTTTAGTTATAAAAAGATATTGTTAAATGATAATTAATTGATTTATTTTGGTTTATAAGAATTTATTAATTTAATAAATTGGTTGATTTTAACAACAGTGAATCGAACCAGAAAATTAAATGATTCAAGATTTTACGGTTGAACCGATCGAGATTTTTAATCGTTAGATTTTGTATTATAACAAGGAACTTTTGATAGGGTTAGGAATGGGTTGACCCATGGTCCTACATTAAGGTATTTTCAATGAGCCGGGTCATGAATCAAGCCCAGGCCCATAAGCTCTTTTTTTTTAAAATAGTTGAATCTCGAGTTGGTCTAAGCTTATATTTAATTAAAAGGAAGACATTATTTTACAATTTTAGTTTTAAAAAAATAACAAGGGCATTCCTAACTTTTGAAAGAAGTACATGGCCTAAACTAAGTTTGATAACGAGTCAAGCTGAGTTCGAACCCGATCAAGCTCAAGCCTGATTCGAAAACTTGATCAAATCCAAAGATATAAATTTGATATTGAGTCCAATTGAGTTTAAACGACACAAAATCCGGTCAAATTTGAACCAATTTTGATTAAATATATTTTTAAAATTTTAACAATTAAAAATGACATTATATTACTTAAAAATTTTGAGAACTCAATATTTGAATTTTAATAAAAAAGCTTTATCCTATGGTCGATTAACTTGAATTGAACCGTGATGGACAGTTTCTGCCAAGCGTAACCTAAACACCTTATATCCTTATAAATATGATTAATTTGTGGGGTCTAGATGCAGATTTAATATATTTAGAAGATTCTATAAGCATTTTAATTTGGTAGCTTATTTGACTACTAATCAACTAAGTTGGTGCTTCGAATATGCTAATTATGTTCTCATTCACCATAGTGAGTATCGTGGATAGGTTGATATATAACAAATGAAGACTCTTTGTCATAGTACTCAATACTATGTCTATAAGTTGATAAATTAATTAAGCTTGATACCATACATAAAAGTTAAATAACATTTTTTTAATAACAATGAAACTTACAAATTATTAAATATATGTAACAATAAAATAATAATTCAAACTAAGTTATAGATTTAATTTAAATGATAAATAATTAAATAAATAGGAGTTTGTGGTGATATATTGTTTATATGCTATCTAAACCATTAAATATTTAGGATTTGATTTTATTAATAAAAGAGCATAATTTAACGCTGTTGAAAACCAAAAATATTTTAAGATAATCTCTTAGTAGTTCCATTAAGAAATTGACATAAAAATTCTTTTTTTTTTTGGAACGGAAAAACCTGCGGTCGCTATCCTTAATTTAGATATGTACTGGGTAAATCTCTGGATTGACGCAATAGCTTGCAAATCACGCCAATTGGGTATTTTGCACTAGGCAAACCATGTACGATAGATTCGATCGAGAAAGTATAAGTAGGAAGATTCGAATACAAAACATTTTAGCCTCATATCTCTTATTCCACCGACTCGACCACCCCTTAAGGAGCATAAAAATTCATTAAATCCTAAGTTGCAAGATTAGTCATTCCAAATATTAAAAAATGGACCATTCGGTGATTAAAAATTGACTGAAATTAAACAATAAATTGAAAAGACCTATACCTTTTATAGTTTTTATAATTTGACCTTTCATTGAATTTTAAACTTGTTTATAAACGTGTTTTACATTAGTTTGATATATCTAGGGTCTAATAAACATAAAATAAAAATGGATAAGAGTTTTCAGGCATTGAATACTTATCTTGTTTTATCAATATTTTAAGAACTGAATCGATTTGACCGATTTAACAATAAAAATTTTGTATTGACTAATTTTACGGTTAGTTTAATAATTATTGCTATTAAAAATTGATCAGATTATTAATTAATCGGTCAGTTTTAATAAACTAATTAATTTTTACAAATTAAAATAAAACAATTAATTTTTATTTAACTGTCTCCTTTTTCAATCAGACTTTAAAATTTTCAGGATAGTCTTCTACAATTATTTTTTAAATTCTTTAATTTTATTCGATCTTAATCAATTTTATAAAGGTCTAATATCAGTTAAACCTTTTAAATCTTAAACCTCTTATCTTACCGTTTAACTTCTGATCTGATTTTTAAAATATTGCGTTTTATAAACTAAACTTCCATAAAAGACTCAGCTTACAGTAATTTATATTTTGAACAATGAAATTCTTGTGCTTGTGTCGTCAATTTCCTTGCTAGATTAGTAATTATTTGAGAATAATAACAACCCTATTAACCTATTGTCTGTTAATTACAAGCTCATGTTAATTATTTTATGCCAATTTCTGCATCGGAAGCGAAGTTGGTAACAACCAATTAGGGTTTTTCCATGAAGTCAAGTAACCTAGTAATTGATCACCATATATACATATATGTAAGCTACATATTTCTCCATCATAGTTGGATGGTTTGCAAATCACACCTTTTATTGGAAAATTGATATTTCATTAGCTTTAACCTTAATCCCAATTATAACTACATTAACACAAATTATTGTACTAATCTATAAGTATATGCAACTTTTGACCCGTAACAAAAATTGAAATTACAAAATACAATTGTAATTATCATTATAAATTATATAAATTATAATTGGATATCATAATTTCTCTTAATTGTCTTCGTATTAGTTGTAATTCTTGTATCAATCTTGATTGGAGACGGGTATAACTTGATTCTTTTTTATTTTTTGGCCTGAGTTTGATTCTAAACTCAAATTCGACCAAAATCCTCGATAACTTAAAGTACATTTTAAAACGATATCAAAAATATTTGAATTAATTTTAGATCGAGTTGGGTTAGATTGGACTCAATTTTTTTCCCTTGATCTCGAATATGACCTAAACTCAAATGAAATTTAGATTGTGGCTCGTTTAGTCCAAACAGTTGACTAATTGAGACTAGATGGATTAGTTAAATCGATTTTGAGTTGAATCTTTCCTAATTTAATTTTAATTTCAAACTCAATCAATTAAAATTTTTTCCATTAAATTAAATTAAATCAAATCAAATCAAAAATAGTTTTCCAATCTTAATTATGATTGTAGCATAGTCCAAAAATCACAGAATAAACAATTTAAAATCTTGTTTAGGACATAGACTAGTCCAAGCACCCTTCTCATCAAAATCTGTGCGCAGACAAACTTGCTTTCCAGCCGTGGGAATATCTTCCCTTTTCAAATCTCCGTGTCCTAAATTCCCCCGTACAGGGCGATGTTTCTGAAGTTCTGCAGATAATTTAGTACTGATGAGTCTTAATAGATCAGTAGCTTTCTTGTGCTACATCAATGGCTCCATTTAAGTCCGAATGACAAGCCAGCAAGTAGGATAGTTTACTTGAGCACATCACAATGAACTGGTATTTGCCAATGAAACCAAACCCTGTGTTCATGACGTTGCACACCTTGGTAATGGACAAGGAGACAGACGAAAACAAAGGGTTGCTCCGCCTATTATTTTAAACCATATTAATTTAAACTCATATACTTACATAACCACTACCATAACCAAGTTTTAATATAATTAATATGCCAATAATCCAACCTGAAAGTGTTAATCATTTTTGGATTATTCTGAATCAAGCTCTTTCTCTCTATCTTCTTCCTCGTCATATTCTTCTTTAACTTCTACATTTGAAGTCAAACCTACGCTTATCATACTCTTTTTCACCAAAAACCTGACATGTTTTTGATACCCTTTTGTTAGAGTTACCGTCCGATGATTATTCTTCTATGTTTTGACTCCTAGAAACCTTACTTTCCAGGATTGAATTCGAACGACAAGGTGATGGTTATTTCTTTTCTTGCAACTTTGTGATTATCAAGGAAAAAAAGCTGAATTCAGACACTTGTAATTGACTGCAGAAGGAAAAAATTGGCTTGAAATATAGTAGGGTTGATTATGTTTTTGAGACCAGATGGGTCGAGCTCCGTTTAAAATGAGAAAATGATGGAAGGAATGCATAGTCGGATCTTAAGGATTGGTTCTGATGTTATTCTTTGCCTGTTCATACTTGTTCAATTAACTTGCGCAAAGCCAGGTGAGTTTTACTTACAAGTTTTCTGGTATTATCAAGCTTTTCTGGTAAATTCAATCAGTTGACGTGGTCTTCTTCCAGAAGTCTCGGAATCAAGACTTGATCTTTCATTATTTTTACCTATTAATTGAGTTCTTGTGGATATAAACCATGTGATCTGGATCTAAAAGTCAACTAAAGGAAGTATAGATCATAATTTGTGAAGTTAACATGATATTATTGTATGTTTCTCGTTATTATTCTCGATCTGAGGTCCTGTGCGACCACTGACTTGGGAATATATACATGTTCGTGCTTAAGCAGTGTGATACAAGATTAATTTGCTATGCCATTAAAAATATAATCGAAAATCATAAGCTTGAAGTTAATTACCTAAACATGTGATGGGTTATAAAAACCTAAGAAACTGGATCTTCTTTGAAAAGTGTGAAGCAAACAAGTCATCTGTCAGGATTGAATAGCAGCAAATTCTCCAATTCCTGCATGTATGAATATTTACGTTATACAAATATTTGCGAAGCACAATTTAAAATCATGCATTCAATATCTGCAAATCTAAGCGTATTGTAAATATTCCTTCTTTTTTGTGCCATAGAAATCATTTTATTTTTCTCATTTGGTCCAAAGTAAAGCACAATTTTAGATTCTTAACCTTTCAAGATTTGATCTTCTTTACCTTATTTCTTTTCCAGGGTTTGTGAGCATTGCAACTTGTGCTGAATCTTCTTTTAAGGATAATAATGGCATAACGTATACATCAGATAATGGAATCTTCCAAGCAGATTCTACAAAATGGCAATGCCATGACACATTCAGGGCTGCTTTAAATGACACAACATATGGTAAAGTTCGAGTTTTCTACATTCGTTCAGAAAAGATATGCTACTCGCTGCCAACAACTCGTGACAGCGACTATCTGATAAGAGGAACATTCCTTTCCAGTGACTCTGTGAGAACTTCAGTCTCTTCATTTGATGTTTTAATTGGGGTCACACCTATAGATGCAGTGAACTCTTCCAAGGACGTGGAAGTAGTGGAGGGCATCTTTAGAGCTACCAAGCAGAATATAGACTTCTGTTTAGCTTATGACAAAGGGGACCCATATATCTCACAACTTGAGCTTAGGCCCTTGGATAATTCAAAATACTTCCAGGGAAATGCTACTACTGTTCTGAACTTGATTGCCAGGATCGATGTAGGGAACAATGGAGTTGCTATCAGGTATATGCCCTACTCTTCTTCATCATAAACTCAACAAGTGAAAGATTGAATTCGATCGTAACCCTCAAGTTTAGGCTAATTCAACAACAATTTTAATTCGATTTCTAAACAGGCTCGCAAAAAGCTAATTCATAAGTTGATATGTGTAAGCTCAAATTGATGAAAGGGCTAAGACTTCAATTCTGAATAAGGAAATTAAAGTAAGGACCTTGAAATAACACACCTTTAATGAGAAACTAAAAGTCATTAGACATCAAGCGTAATTCTCTTATTAAGATGGTGATGTTAAAAACTTGAGGAACCTAATCACGTTTCAATACAGCTAACGTATCCATTATGTTTTAAGTACTTGTACTGCAAATGATGGAGATTTTTGGGGCTGAAACAATGCCTATAATATGTGTGAACTCATTTTCAGATACCCAGTTGACGAATTCGACAGGATTTGGAGAAGTCCCGACCCTGAAGCACTTCTTCCATCAGCATTAGTTTTGTCCACTCCTCTGTATATTCCTGATAGACCAGTGCCTTTACAGGTTCTCCAAACAGCACTCTACCATCCAGACAGATTGGAATTTCAACATAATGACCTTGACACACAGGAGTATAACTATGTTGTGTTCCTGTATTTTTATGAACTAAATGATTCTGTCCAAAAAGGACAAAGAGTGTTCGACATCTACATTAACAATGAGATCAAACTGGACAGATTTGACATATTGGCTAATGGATCGAAATACATCGAAGTCCCCCTCAATGTCGCAGCTACAGGATCTCTGAACTTGACTCTGGCAAGGATTAGAAATGGATCCGACTTTGGACCAATCTTAAATGCCTATGAGATCCTGCAGGTGAAGACTTGGGTTCAAGGAACTAATGGACGAGATGGTAAGTCCCCAAGATTGGATGAAAAATAGAATCTCGTTTATTCATTTTCATATAGATACTTACATTAGCTTTCGATCTACAGTGGAAGTGATAAACAATGTGGCAGATGAACTACTGGAGCAGAACAAGGAAATTAAAATGTCGAACCTTTGGTTAGGAGATCCATGTCTTCCAACTTCTTGGAAAGGCCTGACATGCAATAACATTAATGGGTCTTATGTAATCTCCAAGCTGTAAGTCGCTTTTTGTTTTCCCATTTTCTTGGAAAGATATACCTTGACACTGAATTGGAGAGTTCACGCCATCATCGTGGTATTTAGTTGATTCTATATTTATCTGATCTATTTTTCAGGGATCTATCTGCAAATAATCTTGTTGGAGCAATTTCTGCCAGCATTCCGCAACTTCCTTACCTAAATGAATTGTATGGTTGATTATGCTGTTATCCAATTTTTTCAGCTGTCACCAATGTTTATTGTTCATAAGAAAAATTTTTATTTATTCTGTTGTTTACTGTGTGTAGGAACCTCAGCAACAATGAGTTCACTAGCTATATCCCATCATTCCCAGCATCCTCCATGTTGAAAATAGTGTAATCTTCTTGCTTTCCTCTGTGATTTGTTCAACTCTAATGATTGATCTTGTGCCTAACTATGATATCTGCAGACCTTGAGAATAGATATACTGTTATCAGAAATGAAATTCCTCCAAAATGAAGTAGACAAGATGCTTAATTTCCTTTTCTTTAGCAGAAACTAGCACGACAATCAGTACCGCACATGATGTTTGCACATGTAATTATCTGATCTATATTTCAATTTTCAGGGATTTGAGAAACAATGATCTACAGGGATCTCTTCCAGATTCTCTCCTTCAACTCCCACAATTGGCAACACTGTAACCCCCGACCCCTTTTCTTTTGCTATGTGATAAAGAGCATTTAGGCAGGCTACGTCTTTCTCTAAAATCTGCTATACTAAACTCACTACTTTTCTGCTTGTCCATAGATACTATGGATGTAATCTTCATTTAAGTTCAGAGCTTCCTTCCAGCTTTAACAGATCAGGAGTGACAACAGAGTATGAACATATTGCCTATGTTTGACCATTTGGTTTCAGAAAGTGGGAAAAACGGCACACTAACAATTCATGCAACGTATTTCAGCTCTGGGGCATGTGATGATTTTCAGGAATCGCAAAGTAGCAAGCATGGAATAGTCATAGGCACTGCTGCATGCGTTTCTGTCTTATTCACGGTGGCAGTGGGAATTGTTGTTGTACACATTTACAGAAGAAGATTCAGGGCTAAGAGAAACAACAATGGCAAAAGGATTTTAACCACGAGTGAGTAAACATTGTCTACTTCACTTTGTGTGCACTTGTAACTCAATCAACTTCTCGTCCACCTTCGAGAGCTTCATAATCCAGTCCTCATAATCCAAGTTTTTCTATAAGCTTTCTGACACTTTAAAATATGGTATTGAGGTTCTTTTTCAACTCCATTTGTTTTTATATTTGCAAATTTTGTTAGTTTTACCTCCACAACAGTAGTCAAAGAAGCTGAAGTTACCAGCAAGAACAGTATCACGACATTCAATAGATAGGAAAAAACTTTGAATTTATCTATTTGAAAATACACGTGTAAGCTAGCAATTCACCATTCATTTTCTGGTAAATACGATTTTTCACTTACCATGTTTCTTACAATTGTATGTCATCATTGCTGGATACATCCTTCCTCACTGAAGGTTTTACATTGGCAGGTGCTGTTTTCTCCGTGACAAGTAAAGATGACTTGGTTGTGAAGTCTATAACCATTCAAACGTTTACGTTGGAATACATAGAGAGTGCCACTCAAAAGTACAAAATCTTGATAGGTGAAGGTGGCTTTGGATCAGTATACCGTGGGAAGCTACATGATGGTCAAGAAGTAGCAGTTAAGGTCCGATCATCAACTTCAACTCAAGGAACTCGGGAGTTTGAGAATGAGGTATTTATTGCCTTCCATCACAATTCAGCTCTAATCAACTCTTCCTACCTCAGGTCCATATCCAAACTGACAATCACTTTTGATTTATGGTACAGTTAAACCTTCTTTCAGCCATTCGGCATGAGAATCTGGTGCCCCTTCTTGGTTACTGTAGTGAAAATGATCAACAAATCCTAGTGTATCCATTCATGTCGAATGGTTCTCTACAAGATCGTCTCTATGGTATTTCTCACCAAAAGCCCCACCAACTAATTTATTCTCAAGTTCATCTTCTCCTAATAATCAGTTCCTTAACAGGGCAAGCAGCCAAAAGAAAAATTCTGGACTGGCCAACAAGACTTTCTATTGCTCTTGGTGCTGCTCGAGGTAGGCAGTAGTGTGGTATCAACAACTCAAAATATTCTGCTAAGTTGTTCCTATAGTGAAACTAAGAACAAGCATACAGACTAAACCACAACACTGACTTTTCATTCTGCTAAAGAATAAATCTGAAAATCCATCTTGACATTGAAGCTCTACTGATTTCCTAAACATTGCTGCCCAACTAACATCTCTGCATTTGAATATTATGGCACCAAGGGCTGACACAATCGTACAGTAACATCTCAAAGCATGTAAGAGAGACTTCAAAGGGCAACAAGCTAATATTCCATATTCTTGGATGACTGTATTCAATGTAAAACATTGCAACAGGATACAGGTTAATCAAGCAGCTGGGAAGTTGCTAAAGCTTCTGCACTCTTCCCTTTGCTAGAGTACACGATGCTTTGTCAAACAGTTTATGTTGGTGAAAGAAACACCAACACTGAGTTTAGGAATCCTTTTGAAGCTTAGAAGCTTAGACATATGAGCAAATATCATGAAGAGTGATCTTTACAAAAAGTCTTGGAACCGCAAAATGTTGGTCCTTCAGGTTCTTTTGATTTGTAAGATGAACCAATGAAGTATATGTCTGGTGATCACTTCCTATCCAAAAACCAAGCTCGTGATTGATTTGATAAACCACAATTAGAACTTATTAGAGAAGCTCACATGTCCTAACTACTGTCAGTTGCATTCCCTCTTCAATTGTTTCAGAGACCTTGAGGTGAGGAAAAACAATGAGATTACATGTAGCTCTCAATTGTAAAAGGGCTGACTGCAAGTTTGTAGCACACCCAGAAATAGAAGCAAGTACTGACAACAAGGTAGATTAACCAATCATCTTGGCTATTTAATGATATTCATTCCATAATCAAATGACAAAATCAAGGAGAACAAGTAGTATAACAACTGCAGCTGTAAATCTTCACAGGATATATGCAGAAACTGGGATAAGGGAAAAACTCTTGTTCAAGTAGACAGTAACAGCTGCTCTAACTGTTTCTTGGGAAAACTTAACATGAATACCCTAGTACGTTAGAACACAAAACTAGCAAAGAAGAAAGATGGAAAGTAAAATGACTCACATAAGATACTGTTTTTTTTTTTAATAGAATTACTTTATCTGATTCCTTAAGCCACATCATTTTCTTCTGTTTTGTTTCATTCTTCTCAATCCTTCTTCATTTCTTTGCCTCACTACAGATGGTGCCACACATGCTTAAAGTCTCTTTAACAATTTCAGGTTTGTCGTATCTTCACACATTCGCTGGACGTTGTGTTATACACAGGGATGTAAAGTCGAGCAATATACTTCTAGATCACAGCATGAATGCCAGAGTAGCAGATTTTGGCTTCTCGAAATATGCTCCTCAAGAAGGGGATAGTGGTGCATCACTCGAAGTAAGAGGCACAGCAGGATACATGGATCCAGAGTAAGTGAAATTTGCCCACATCCAGTACTCTTTTAAGTTTCTTCAGCGGAAGGGGGATGCCATCTGTGCTTAATCCGTGATTTTCTTTGACTGTATTTACTCTAACCCTCTTCATGAGCATAGGTAGTACCTAGAATTGTAAGCAAAAAACAGCTGCTTGAAAGGCTTTTCTGACCAGATAATTGCCAATGCCAGTCCCATGCTTTTTGTATGCAAGCACAACCTCTAATAACAGTTCCAACTGCCATAACTATTTCTGTTCAGGTACTACTCAACCCAGCATCTATCTGCAAAAAGTGATGTCTTTAGCTTTGGGGTGGTCCTCCTAGAAATTGTTAGTGGTCGGGAGCCTCTCAACATACAGAGGCCACGAAATGAGTGGAGTTTGGTTGAATGGGTGAGTCCAAGTGTTTCTTTCTCATACTTTAAGCGTTGACTTTCGTAATGCTTTTCCTGGAAGAAGTTATAAAGAAATTCAACATATCACTTCAGATATCTGTTGCCCCTCATGGACCTTATATTTAAGGCTTCATGATGTATTGCATGCCCATGTTTGTGTTTGTTTGCTTCATTGCACAACCCATTAGAGACTGTTATGGTGTCGATTGACAGAAGCACTTTACTGCAGGCAAAACCCTTTATAAGAGAGTCAAGGATCGATGAAATTGTTGACCTGAACATAAAAGGAGGGTACCATGTAGAGGCAATGTGGAGAGTAGTGGAAGTGGCATTGGCTTGCATTGAGCCTTTCTCTGCTTATAGGCCATGCATGGCTGACATTGTCAGGGAGCTGGAAGATGCTCTGATTATAGAGAACAATGCATCTGAATATATGAAGTCCATAGACAGCATAGGAGGTTATAGCTTGGGAGGTTCCAATCGCTTCTCAATAGCACTAGATAAGAAAATTCCCCTATCACCACCAGCTCCAACACCACCAGAGCCGTCGCCAATTAACACACAAGTCTTGGCTCCTCCAGAGCCTAGATAGCAGATGGTTTTGCTATGGTTCCCAATCAAAAAGTGATTATTGATTTACCATCATATGATCAGTTACAAAAAACTATAGTGGAAAATTCCAACATTCATCTTTAAGAGATTGTGGAAGTAGCTGTCTGTTTCATTACCCAAGCGTAATTTGATTATTCAGAGTATTTCAAATTGAAGAATCTCATTCTGCAGCAAGAATTTTGAAGGATTTAGTACAATCTTGCATTTTTCAGTACAATCATGCACACAAGCATAAATTGGTAAAAGAAGTTTGGTATTGTTAGCATGATTTCTGAAAATTTTTCTCAAACTCGTGCTATAATATGATCTTTCATTTTTTTCTTCTCAAAATTCACAGGCTATCAAAGTAAACATCTGAGATGATTTTAACAGGAAGAATTGTTCATTGAAATATGTTGAGATTTACAGTCTGATGTTCAATTCATCAACTACGAAATAGCAGAAGAATTTGAACATCAAAGCATTGCACTAGCAAAATGACAATCTCACATAAATGGAATGAATAGAATTGGTAGCCAGCAATTAGGGAATTGGTAGCCAGCAATTAGGGAAATAGATTATCATCATTTTACTTCTTTGTAGAGTGCAGGTGGATAACAGATGTAGCACAAGATAAAAGGCACAGATTACAATAAGATAGTGTCTTGTAGGCTTTTCTCTCTTCCTTTGCTTTCCTTTTTGGATCAAACAATTTAACTGTTTATGAATCACTGGTGATTTAATAGTTTGAAACCAAGTGGGATCACCACAAACAGCCATTTTATTATTCCTTTTCGGTGTCCAGCGGGCCAGACATTAAAGCTTAAAAACTATTTTTCCATGTTGCTACTATTTTGGTTTAGGAATTTGATAGCCAATACAGAAACCAATTTCATTTTTCATGATATTACACTTGTTTTACCATGCAAGGCTGAAAAAGATTTCAGCCACTCCAAGATAAACAGATTTCGCATATTCTTAAGATCTTATACGTAATGAGGGACCTAAGAAGATCAAGTAGCCTTGTGCTCTCAATGAGTCACTGATGTTCAGACTAACTATCGGGTTCAGGTATAAAATGCTCCTTCTGCGGATACTAACTTAGAGGTTCGGAAAAGACAACTTTAGCAAAATTTTCCATTCACAAAAACGAACCAAAATTGTCAGTTTACCATAAAGCATAAGATGCCAAAATCAGAATAATCCATTTGGAATTCAGTAAATCATAAGCGAGTGCAGCAGTTTGCTGCTCAGTAAATAACAATCACTATAAGGCATTATATTAGCGAACAAAAGTTGAAAGACTGGGTTTTGACCTAAACCCAGATACAAAATGATGAACATATTAGAGACAAACAAATACAACACATGCTATATTTGAGAACCAAGTTCTTATGGGCAATTACAGCAGAACCAGAACAGTACCCAGTTGAAAAAACACAAGAAATCAGGTTGAAAAAAGAGAAGGGTTGGCTGTGGCAGTACCAACTTGGACTTCGAGCAGCTCAAGACGTCGTTCCAAAGTATCGAGCTTCTCATTAAGCGATGCCAACTTGGACTTGGTAGTAGCCTCTACACAACCGAAAAACGAATTGGGTACCACTGAAATCAATCAATCAATCTCAAAAAATCGAAGGAAGAGTATAAAGGTGAGTGCATGGTACCGAATTGAAGGAGGAAATCAAAGAGGCGACGAACATTGAGAGAGATGTGGGAAATGAATTCCCTATTCTCCCAATCGGCTTGCACCGCTATTCCAACGTTCACTGCGTTGGTAATTCCTCCTGCTCGAGCCATTTTGAATTCCGGTTTCTACAGATTGATTCTTGGAAGAAATGAAATTCAATGAGCTAGAAGCTTGGGAAAAGATCTGAGCTTGACTTCACCAATAACAGCAAAGACAGAAGGAGGAAGAATTTCCAAAACTTGTATCCGGAAAGGTGAAATTTGGGAATTTGGAATCGAAATCGGTGGGCAGTGGCCGTGAGTGTTCGTTCGTTGCCTATCAGGTGAAATATTGGTTGGTTGGTTGGTTTTTCAGTTTGACATTTTTTTCTTTTTATATATATTTAATCTTTTACCGTACAGTACTTGAGATTATTATTCGGTATCTTAGAAGGCAAGCTCCCTCGTTAATTATCAATTATTTTGTGTTAATTAAAAAATATTAACATAAAATAATTTAAGGAAAGAAATTTAAGATTTAAAAGGTTCAATTCGATTTTTATAATTAGTTAAAAATTAAATAAAATTAAAGAATATGAAATTTGATTAAAAAAAATTTCCATACTAATTTAAAATTTAATTAAAAGATATTGTTAAATAAAAATTAATTAATTAATTTTAGCTTATAAGAATTTATTAGTTAAAAAATACTGACAGAATAATTAATAAAATGATTAATTTTTATTAACAAAAAAATAAATCAAACATGAAATTTAAAAATCAAACAAAAAAATTAAATAGTTCAAAACTTTTACAATTGAACTGGTCAAGTTAGTTCAATTTTTTAATTATCGGTACATACTCCCATTAATTACATTTTTAATTTATGTAAAAACATATTTTTTGATAAAAATGAATTTAGAGATACTTTCTTCAAGTGAATACTAACTAAATCGTTGAATAATCCGTATTTAAATAAATTACTTAATAAGATAATAAGTTGAATCTTTTATCATAAGTCAAAAACTTTTTTTAGAACATAATCATAAGCCAAAATTGCAACTTTTTGAATTGCCAAGCTCCATGATCCTCAGATTTTGTAAAATCTTTTATTATATGCACTGAGACATGAAACTGAGTGTTGCAATCTCTTAGGGTATAAATTTCAGTATCACCAACCCAATGGAATCCATTGAGTAGAGGAAAAATAGGAAAGTTTTTAACTATTCATTTGTCTACAAGAAGGATCAGAGGATATAATCATGATTCAATAATGCAAAGGTTGCTGTTGTGGTTCTTGTTCCAAAGGCATTGGAAGCACTAAAATTTCCCCGTCTCAGTGTGCAACAAGCAACTGACAGAATCAAAAGATTTTCAGCACTTGTTTCTTCAGAAATCTTCAATTCCAGTTTATATTCAGGCTGTCACCAGTAATAACCCGTTATGCCTGAGTAGAGCATCAGGAGAAGGTTCACGGCCTCGGAATTCCACAAAAACCTGGAGATTGATATCATCACATTGGAAGGATGTCAGTAGATGGCATCTGGAAACATATATGACCTATGGTTCGATGTTGTAATGCCTGAGAATATGAGAGGCACTAAAGAACAGCTAGTAAAAAGTAAGGTTTTTACTGCTAACCTCTAGTGGGGCTTTTCCACCTCCAAGGGCAAGAACGGTCTCTCGGAACTTGCGTCCTGTTTCTACTACAGCCTGCAAAATTTTAACATAAGGGAGCTCAGGAACATATTTGAAAACATAAAGATTATCCTCAAGGAAGTAAAGGAAGTTCAACTTATGGTAATGCACCCATGACAGCACTTAAGTTTTCTACAACATTGTATTTGAAGAGGGCATTAAGAATACAGAGATCAGTTAATATCAAGGTAGAAATGTTGTTACCAAAGACAAACTTTGAAGCGAAGATCAAATACCAAATCTCGATGTTCACACATATGACCAACTGATAAGTTGTTATTTATTAATAACAAATCATGGCAAAGAAATATCCTTCAAGTTTTTCAGTTTCAAGACTAATGGTTACTCTTATAATGTTTTATATCCTAAGGCTTTCCAAGAGTGCGAAAATGCAGAAAACCAGAATAGTACAATTACTAAACCTGATATATATATATATATATATATATATATATATGGAATGCAAAAACTTTATGGCAAGTGATGAACAAAAGTAAAGGACAAATAAATTAAATATTGTAGGAGTAGGCAGGCTATAGTGGCTGATCCGGAACAGAACTTTCAAAAACCATACCTTGCTGTTGTCCAATCCAGCATCCTCAAAAGCTGAGAAAGCGTCTGCGGAGAGTACCTCCGCCCACTGCAATTATAGTTTTCTTGTTTAGGATGACAAAGATGAATAATAAAGGTAGAAAGGGAAAAGAAATCAAAACTAGGATAGTCCAAATGGTTGCCTCCCTTTTCTCTTTAAATTGAACAATGGAAATATAAGACAGGAACATGGAGTCAACTCAAGTGGACTTGTTTGGACCAAGTGGTTCACATGCCTCAAGATTAAACAATGGAGTGGAAAAAAACTGAGACGTTTAGATTCTCTTAACGAATAATTGATGTAAATATTCACAGAGATCAACCGAGGTAAGAAAAATGCTGCATCATACAATAGTGCATACCTTGTAACTGTAATATCCAGCTGCATATCCCCCTAATATTCCAAGAAACTATTAAGTCAATTAATGTGGACAAATAACAAGTTCAATAAAGTAAAAATTAAAACAAAAGAAGCTCAAGTAACGTTAATGGTAAAGCAGACCTGCAAAAATATGACTAAAACTGCAAAGGAATCTATCTTCTGGGAGAGGGGGGATCACTTGCGTCCTTTGGGAGACCCTTTGATCAACATCATAGATGGACTCTGATCCGCCTGGTATATATTTAGAGTGCAGCTCCAAATCCACATTAGCGAATTTTAACTGAAATATTAAAGTGGTTTAACCGATTAAATGGTATGTCCATATGTAACTAATAAATTTTTGGCTAGTTTTTTCTGCAAAATGAAGCTTATCATTATATCCTATTAAGTCAACCAGTGCATTTTAGGAACATATGTTGCATAACCATTACAAATAGACATGGGGCTGGTGCTGGACAAGAGGGAGGGGGATGAAACCACCTAAGGAGAAATAAAAAACTAGCTTCAGCCCTTGCAGCACAAAAGCATCATCTTTTACCCTAATGAGGACTTTATAAAAGAAATCTGTGATAAACAAGAAAATAGACACAAATGCATGAAAACGAAGAGATAAATAGTCATATTCCACTAACCTGACGAAGACTTAAGGAACCAGCACGATAAGTCCTTGCAGCTAGAAGCTTCTGATACACATCTTCTGGAAGACTCTCCCCAGTTTCATAGTGTTTAGCAATGCCCATCAAAGTTTCCCTATAGCAAGAAATGCAAACATATACAATATCAGAAAACCAGAAATATTTGCAGGGAAAGTAGTAAAGTCATGAACTCCAAAGAAAGCAAAATTTTCTAATGAGAATAACAACTTGTGCACTGTAATAATAAACAGAGAACAGGTGCACAGACTATAATTTTCTTCTGCTGAATAAAAGCAACCACAAATAGAAAGCTAAAAATTATCCCAAGATTTATGGAAGTAAATAGATGACAAGCAGACACAAGGCATTATGAGGATGATCGATGAAACAATCTCATTGAATTTGCTTTTTTTTAACCTTAACTACAGGTTAAGTTTAACAACTTTAATTACTCAAGCAAGAGCTCACGTCCTCAAAATTAAGAATTACAAGAATACAATAGAATGAAGCACAAAATCTTGTTGCTGGTTGGAGGGAAAATGCCTAAAGAGTTTCCTATTAAGCCTTGAGCGAAGATCTCCACATTTCAACTAAAGCTGTTAAAAGTTGTGAATCATGTGCTAAAGCTGTTAATAATTTTGAACAATGCAAGAAAATTTTCCCTCTTTGATTGATTCACAGCAGCTCAAAGGAACAACACATAAAATCCTTCAGTCAAATACCATCATCACTGGTAAATCTACCTGTGATAACACCAGTTCTCCATGAATTGGGATGGTAATTCAACGGCATCCCACTCAATCCCACGGATTCCAGCTACAAGACCCTCATCCTGCTTGGTCAGCATATGCTGAAGGGCATGGCCAAATTCATGGAAGACAGTCTCAACCTGCAAAAAGCATCAACTGTTAAATAAAGAAGGCTGCACAACAATCAAGAGCATATTAAGAGTATAGACATTATCATTCTGTGAAGCTGAGAATATGATGGACACAACCTATATACTAGGTCAGAAATTAATTTACGCCACATTCACCTCACGGAATGTCATAAGGCTCGGTTTATCCCCCACTGGTGGTGTTTGGTTGCACACCATGTGTGCAACTGGCAACCTAGGAGCAGTACCATTGCGGGACAAAATCTGACTCCGTCCTACAACCTCATCCATCCATGCACCTCCCCTTTTCTCAGACGGTCGGGAATATGGATCAAAATAGAAATATGCAATTGGACTACCTGATGAGTCTTTGACACAATAGAATTTAACATCTTTGTTCCAAACCTATCACCATAAACCATTCACTAATGAGTGTAAAACAACACAAAAAATGCACTTTAAGGATATATGGATATATGGAGTAATGCTGGATTAAAGTATTGCTTACAGGAGCTAGACCATCAGCTGATTCGATATTGATTCCAAAAAGTGTTTTTGCAAGGTTAAAAAGACCTTCCATAACCTTTGGCAATGAAAAAAATGGTCGTAGTTCTTCCTGAGAAATGTAAAGGAATCAAGTTAGTTCTGTCCTTGCAAACAACAGAGGGATTTGAAACACAAAAGTAAGCAATTGGGAAGTTCATAAATTGTTTGACTTATGAGAAACTGTTACACATAAATATAATTTTCTTTCTTTACATCCCAAACATCTAATAAAGCCAAACATGGTAGTGCATTTGAAAACAGACATAAGGGAAACAACTTACAAGATTATCATTCCATCTAATTATATCAGGTTTAATGTTGATTTCAAGATATTATTATTTCAAGCAACCAAAAAAGTGAACAGAATAACAGGAAAACAAACATAGAAGGTTGACTGAGACTAAGTGTATGTCATACTGGAGGAACACCTCAATTTGTTGACACTGTCGCATGAAAACCATTAAGACACACATAAAAAATCAGCGGTGCAACTAGATATCAACTGTTAAAACAGAAGCAAAGTGCTAATAAAAGCTGTGTGACTGACTGTGTATTAGAATGAGTGTGTGAGAGTGTGAGTGTGAGTGCGAGTGCGAGTGTGTATGAAAGAGGGAGAAAGAACCTCATTGATATCATATTTAGACTCGCGAAGCCTTTCTGCCCAATAACTGATATCCCAGTGACTCAAGTCACTTGCTTCTTTTGCATCTTGGTTTTTGGAGAAAACTTTAAGGTCTTCCATATCTAAAATTATGAAAGAAATGACTCAGCAGTAAGACTCACTTTCCTAATAAATGTGACCCAACTCAAAGAGAGTGTAGCCTCTCCTAGTACTACCTCTCTTTGCCAAAAGCTCAAAAACATAGGAACAAGGACCTTTTTCCTACACAAGAGTTAAACTAGAAATATGTTGGCATGTCACCTTGTACAGCAGCGTCCCAGGATGCTTTTCGCAGCTTTTCTAGTAGTTCTTCTGCTTTCTCAACCGTAGCCATTTTTGTTGCCATACTAACCTGTTACAAAAATTTCAGTTAAGAACTTAGGATATCAATGTGAGAATACAAACAATAATACATCATACCTCAGCATAATTCCTGTAACCAAGCAGCTTAGCTTTTTCCAATCTAAGTCTCAATATTTCATCAATAATTTGTGTATTATCCAGATCGCCACTTGAAGCGCGAGTAATATAAGCACGGTAGACTTCTTCACGTAGACCACGGTTACGCGCATGCTGCATGACAGACATAAAACTGGGGGCGTCCAATGTTATTATCCATGGTCCATTCTCAGCAGTTGCATCTTTATGCCCCTAACATCATAAAGTCAAAAGGAAAATGAATTAGAGTTGGAAATGGACTATATTAAACAAAAGATGCATTAGTTAATGTCATACTTTAGACACTGCTGTCTGTGCAGCCAATCCAAGTGCTGTGGCAGGCAGTCCTTCAATTTCTTTCTTGTCCGTTATCAGTTTCTCAAATTTCTTTGTAGCATCTAATACGTTCTCACCAAATTTTTGAGATAGTCTTTCCAATTCCTAGCACATAATTAGGAAGCAAAAAACAAAGGTAATGAAACTCAGAGTACTTTGCCAGTTCAACGGCAGAGTCTCAACATAATATCTAACACAATGAAGTTATTCTGAATAAATCATCCTTCATTCCTCATCAACACAGATGTTTGTAAGTTGTAGCATTAATGCATTATTATAGATGCACCTGTTCAATTTTGTTGAAATGGTCTCTCTTATCATCTTCAAGAGCTACACCATTAAGAACTGCTTCCTTTATTTGCGCTGTACAGGCAGAAGATATAAGTGTCAACAGGATGTGAAACACAGGATTATTCTAATGCAGAAGAATGTTCTGCAAGAAACAAGGGCAATATTAGTAATATCCAGCAACTTCTTTTTCATTTGCAAGGAAATATTAACAAGAAACCTACAAGTCAGCCCCCACAGACAGCGTTGATTAATATCTGATTTTCTCATTACCGAATATGAGCACTGCTAAGTATATATACATGAATAAGAAGAAGAGAAAACCAAAGACTATTATCTATCAGTTAAATAGCTAAATACAAACAACAACATTTCACAAACAGAAGTTAAAAACATAAACCCATCTATCCTGGATCAACCTTCAACCCTATTCTAACACCCTTCACCTTCTTCACTTCAGAATTTGGCTCTTTCATCTCTGAACTGGAATATATATCGTTAACAGGCAGAAAAGGGGTAGCAAATCCAACTTTTTAGCCCCACCTTTACATTGACCGTGCGAGCAGTGATGAACCAAAACCATGAAGAATATAAAGGAAATTATGAAACAATGGAATGAGAAGAATCCTTAAATCATCAAATTAAAAACAGACCAATAACTAATATAAGCATAGGATATAACCAAAGTGGACACCATGAGATACTTACACTCCACAATACGCTTGCGAGCATCACTCAGAGTATGCCACTCGGGAGATTCTTTAATGGCCTTAAATGCATTGTAAATTGGTTTACTCTGTCCCAGTCTAAGTTGAAATTTTACCTTCTCTGGCTGTTATCCAAAAGTAACGGTCATGGGTACAAGAAAACAGAGAGAATAGTACAAATACTATGCTTCTAATGCAGATAAAAAATAATTATGGTAACTTCTTCACTATAAACTCCTAAATAGAAACAGAACTTGATAAAATTACAATCATTGCAATGTAATGGTTCCTGAAAAATTGAAACAAAATTAACAAATTGCTGATTCTATAACCTCTGGCATGCAAATGGAGTTTGTGATCCCAATATTAAAATTGATACACACATGTGCATCCCTGCACTTATTTGTAGTTCATGTTAATAGCAATACCCTAGGATCAAAGTTACAAATTCATATTCCATAATAAACATCACTTAAAAGAAAGTAAAATGTGCACAGGTTATGTGGGAATATCTTTGTAGACATCAGAGCACCTACGTTAAAATGCACGCCATGATAATTACCTGAACTTCTTCAATTGCAGCTCGTAGCTCGGGCGTATCCCTAACAGCTTTAAGATGATTGATCATCCCCCAAACGACACTCAACCTATCTACAAGCTTCTCCAATGGCTCCACAAGCTTTGGCCATGACGGCTCAACTGTTTTCTCTAACTCCTCTAAATCACTCTCCTACAAGAACATTACCCGGATACCGTCAACGTTATTAAAAATAATCCCATAAACGAGCAATACATCATCTCGTCACAACTATAGTGTCTCTATCCAAAAAGTTCCAGACCCAAATAAATAATAGACAATTCAGGAACTCAGTCCGAGATTCGAAAAGATCACAACTTTCCCTTGAAAAGGAGGCTTTCCCATTAACCAAATCATCAAATGAACAAAACAAACCAGACCCAGAATAAAAAATCAACTTGGAAAACTCGAAAGCAACATACAAGCTTCTTCAGAAGAGCACGGACTCCAGGTCGAACATGTTCATCCTGAACCACGTCAAAGGGAGGAAATTCAAAGTCTTGCAATAGAGGATTGGCCTGAAGGCTCTCATCAACAGCAGCAGAAGCCATAGAAGGTACAGAGAGAGAAGAATAGCAAGAAGAGAAAGAGTGGGAATGAGATAGAGGAGTTGATTTGTGAAGAGCTTGAAGGCAGAAGGAGAAAGAAGAAGACCAGAGAGGGCAAGGAAGGGATTTGGACAAATGTCGGGGGGCAAAATGGGAACGAGGAGTTCGTTTTAGGATAGGGTGTATCGACCGGGAGAGAGAGACGCGTGACGCCAACGCCACTACAATGTTGAGCATAAGAAGCAATGTTGCGAATACCGTACCGGACTTGGTACCGGATTGAGGTCTGGAACGGTACTGTACCGGTACCGGTCAATACCGGGTACCGTTTCGGGCAATTTTTTATATTTATGAAATAGTCCCTGAA
>JAOTAY010000189.1:30916159-30930172 GCA_025629805.1 Erythroxylum baracoense
ATATCATAAAAGGCATTTTATCGAACACTTTATACGCAATATGTATAATCTCAACCTAACCAAACATTCACGTTTAAAACTAAAAACATGCTTTTTTTGTAAAATAATACACTTATAAGAGAGTATACCTCAAACAACGCACAATGAGTAAGACAATAATGGAAACACGATCAGAAAACGCGTGAGAAGGAGTCGAAAAACTCTAAACCGTAAGGAAAGAAGAGAAATGAAGGCGCGACTTATAGGCGCTAGATTACCGACGGAACACAACATTCCGTCGGTAATCTAGGTTTCCAGATTACGCGTCCGTCGACAGTTACTGACGGACAAGACCATTATGTTAGTAAAAGCGCGGCATTTTTATTACGGTAGAAACTCAAATACCGACGACAAAATTATTCCATCGGCAAACTAGGTTTCGCTGCCGACATTTACCGACAGAATATCATCTGCCGTCGGTAACTGTCCGTAAGTGTACCGACGGAATATTAGTTCCGTAGGTAAAATTTGTTCATAAAAACAGTTACCGACGGACATCAGACGTTCCGTCGGTATACTAGGGTTATATCAACGAAGGGTCGATGAGGATGCCGACAGTTACCGACGGAACCTTAATGTTGTCGGTGTATCGTCTCTTCTTCATCGACACGACGACATCTGTAAACAATTTACCGACCGAAAAACTTGTCTGTCGGTATATTGCTTCAAGATTTGGCAACGGAACGTTTGTCCGTCGGTAAATGAAAGCCAAATACCGACGATAGGTTTCCCATCGGTAAATCGGCCAAGCAATTAAATTGCGGGAACGATTCTCGCATTTTTTCCCGTAACTGTGACTTTTGGCGTCGCTATTTTCTGTCGGAGATTTTGCGCAAAAGTTTTTCCTACAGTATTTCCAAAAGATGTATTTTCCGTCGGTAAAACATTTTATGTGCCGACAGAATATGTGCGTTCTGTCAGAAAGTGGCGACGGATTGGTTTCCGTTGGAAATATTCCGACGCTATTACGTGATTATCTTGTAGTGAACTTTAAACACATGATTTTTAATGAAGGAATCTAGAGTTAAAGGTGGTAGTTTTCATGCTATAATTAATGGCCTTTAGATGATATTAATCGCATTATCTACAATTCTAAAATAGCTAAAAATGTACACCTTGGCAATTATAACAGAAATATGAAAGAGTGCATCTTGGATATAAAGGTATGGTAATTTCTATTCCTAGAATAATAAGCGATAAAGGGCTTAAAACATTATAAAGTAGTTAGACAGAGCTATGATAAATAAGGAATGGATAGATATGTTTCCCTTAAGCATTGTCAACTTTGGCAATTCAAGATTTTTAGATATTTCCCTATAATAATCAAAAACATTATAACCAACCACATTAGGAAAGCCCCCCTTTCAATTTTACAATTATCTTATTGAGGTGGAAGGTTTTAAGGATGCCATTAAAAGGAGAATCTCTAAGGAATTCGAAGGGTTTCATTCTTACAATAGTATAAGGAAGTTAGGAATGGCGAAATGGAGTTTTGAAAACTTAACAATGGAAGATTCATGAATTATCAACAGAATGTTGAATTGTCAAAAGCTCAACTTTTAAAAATTTATGGAAGATTCATAAATTCTTAACAGAATGTTGAATTGTCAAAATTTATGACTAACTTAATATTAATCCCTAGGTTTAGGGCTTTTAAACAAGCAACAATGAGCTCTTACTAAGTATTATCAAACTCTGGAAGTTTATAATTCTCTTCATAAACAAAAAGCATGAATTATATGGCATAAAGAAGGTGATAAAAATACTAAGTTCTTTCGCAAGATTATCAAATCTAGGAGGAATAGTAAAAAAATGTCATCCTTTTTAAATTAGGATGGGACAACTATAAATAACCAAGCTGTAATAAGTGATGAGATATTTAATTTCTATAAAGATACTATTGTAGACCAATAGAAAGTCCAATAATTAAATGAGCCTAACTTAGTCAAAGTAGTTCCTTTTGACTGGGTCTACAAATATTTTACACATGAAAAAAAGAAGAAACATGATTAGGTGTTAGCTGTCATTATCTTATTATTTGGTTTTTATTTAAATAATTATGATTAGATTAGATTTAGATAAGATTATATTAGATTTAGAGATTTAGATAAGATTAGATCAGATTTAGATTAGGGTCGAATTATTTGAATGTTTCCTAGATAGTAGGAGTTTATAGTGCTTGTATAAAACACAGGTTATGTAAAGGAATAGGCAGGCATTCTTTTCTCCCATCAAAGTTCTAGTTTTCTTTAGATCGAAGAGTTCTCTCTAACGAGCTCTAGTTTTTATGTATTTTCAAACTAGGTCAAAAGGGCAACAAATACCATTTTCCTTCTGATTTAATTTCTGATTTCAAGGTGCAGGGACCCATAACTAGATCACAGACAAGGGTTGGTAACAATTTGGTATCAACGTAGGAAGTTATAAAGGACTCTTAAAACGTCTGGCGACAGTTTGAGGCTTTTTTAAAAATGTATCAGGATGATCAAGATCATGACAGGAGACAACGAGAACAAGATCGTGCAACCATGGAGAACAAATGGCAAAAGTTGGTAGACCATTTGCAAGAACTAGCTCGTGAAATTCCTACAGCACTACGGGAGGAGAAGGCAACAGTAGTTGAGATCATAATGATCGTCGAAATGGAAGAGGAGATGCAGGGGGAGAAAGTGTAGGGACTGGGAACTATGTCCCTAGGTGTTCCAAACTTGATTTCCCTCGTTTCAATAGAACTATGGATCCATTAAGATGGTTGAATCATTGCGAACATTTTTTTTGCCATCAACGAACAACAAAGGCAGATAAGGTGGGGAAAGCATCCTTCCACTTGGAAGGAGATGCCCAACTATGGGTTCTTAATTTAGAAAAAGATCAACCACACCTATCTTAAAAAGATTTTAAAGCCAACTACAATCTGCATTTTGGTCCACCAATCAGAAGCAATAAACTGGGATAGCTATCTAAGCTTCATCAAACTACCATGGTAGAGGAATATCAACTACTTTTTGAGCAACTAGCAGTAGGTGCCAGAACTCTTACTCAAGAACAAAAGGTTCAAATCTTTATTAGTGGATTGAAAGAAGCTATAGCAATAGAAGTTGAGCTACAACACCCTCAGGATCTAACCAGTGCTATGAGCTTAGCTCGGTTATCTGAACTCTGGGGAACTAGAAATAAAGAAGAACCAAGTGGTTTATGGAAGAGCACAGCAAATACTACGCCAGGAACACCTTTTGTGAAGCGGCTGAATAGGGAAAAGATGGATGAAAGAAGGACAAAAAGGCTTTGTTACAACTATGATGAGCCTTATATATTAGGGCACCAATGTAAATGACTCTTTTGGTTGGAAATACATGATATTATGCATCCTGAACCAGATATTTGGTAAACGAAATAGAGGAGCCAAAATATCTATTCATGCAATAACAGGAATGCAGAAATCGCAAATGATGCAGTTAAAAGGCTCTGTCCATAGGAAGGCCCTACTAGTCTTGATTGATTCCGAAAGAACTCACAGATTTGTAGATGAATCTTTGGTAAAGAAAATGAAAATACCCATTGAATCAAGGGCTGGATTGCAAGTTACAGTGGCGAATAGAGAAAGACTGTATAGCCCAGGAGTATGTCGGTCACTTCTGATACAACTAGGTCCCCAAACATTTACAACCAAGAACATGAGCTATAGTTATCCTTGTGGGCAAAAAGATGAAATTGAAAGGCAATGTGAGGAGATGCTAAATAGAGGAATCATTCGACCTAGTCAGTCTCCTTTTTCTTCTCCAATCCTCCTAGTTAAAAAAAGCAGATAATTTATGGAGATTTTGTGTGGACTATTGCTCTCTAAATGCTGGATTTATGCTCAAGGTATCACCAAGTGAGAATACATGAGAAAGATGTGGAGAAGACAGCTTTTCGCACATATCATGGGCACTTTAAATTTCTAGTTATGCCTTTTGGCCTAACTAATGCTCCTTCCACCTTTCAAGCCCTCATGAATGCTATATTCAGGCAATTTCTACATAAGTTTGTCTTAGTATTTTTTGATGATATCATTATTTATAGTCATACTTGGACAGAACATATGTACCATCTTCTGGTAGTGTTCACTGTGTTGAGACAACATTGCTTGTTCCTTAAACAATCTAAATATTTGTTTGCACAAACTCAAGTCTCTTACTTGGGACGTGATTTCATTGCAGGGAGTGGAAGCAGATCCCTAAAACTTGCCACAACCAATTACCATTCGAGCATTACAAAGCTTCCTTGGTCTTATCGGGTACTATAGGAAGTTTGTTAAAAAATATGGAGAAATTGCTGGGCCATTGACAACTATGTTGAGAAAAATTCGTTTATGTGGACACAGGATTTTGTGCCTGCTTTTGAAGCATTGAAATTGGCCATGACTCAAACCTCGGTTTTAGCCATTCCAGATTCTGAAAAGACTTTTATAGTAGAATGTGATGCCTCTAATTATGGGATAGGAGCTTTCCTATAATAAGAAGGTCGACCAATTGCTTTCTTCAGTCATACTCTAGCTAAACGACACCACCATCTACTTGCCTATAAGAAGGAATTGATTGGCTTAGGCAAAGTTGTGCAACATTATAGATCTTATGTGTGGGGAAGACATTTCCTAATAAGAACAGACCATTACAGCCTAAAGTTCCTCCTAGAGTAGCGTATTATTACCTCACCATAACAACATTGGGTTAGCAAGCTCATGGGCTTTGACTTTACAGTGGAATACTGAGCTGGGTGAGAAAATATTGTGGCTGATGCACTATCATGCAGAGATGAGAACGTGGGAATCCTAAATTCAATATCTATGCCTCAGTTGGGGTTCTTTGATGCAATTAAAGCAGAAGTTTCTCACTCACAGGAGTTGCAGCAACTGGTGGAACGTATTAAGACTAGTAAGGAGGGCAATCTTTGGTCATACTGTGATGGCTAATATTCTTCAAAAACAAAGTTTATTTGGCCGCTTCTTCTACCCTTATTCAAGCCATAGTTTCAATAATTCATGCTCAATATCATGAAGGCTATCAAAAGACTCTTTATCGAGTTTCATTAGATTTTTGCTAGATAGGAATGAAGTGCCAGATTCAACACATGGTTAGAACATGTGAAACTTGTCATGAAATAAGTCAGAACACCTAAAGCCTACTGGCCTATTGCAACCTCTGCCAATTCTAGTGTAGATTTGGTCAGATATTTTAATGGACTTTATAGAAAGGCTTCCACCATCATATGGGAAGGTTGTCTTACTAGTTGTTGTTGATCGTTTCTCTAAATATGCACACTTCCTACCTTTAGCCCACCCTTATTCAGCTGTCACAGTAGCTAGACTCTTCTTTTATCACATCTTTAAACTACATGGGTTGCTAGAAACTATAGTTAGTGATCGAGATGTCACATTCACAAGTTCCTTCTAGACAGAGCTATTTAAGTTGAGTGGTAACAAGTTATTATTAAGCTCAACATATCATCCTCAAAGTGATGGACAGACAGAGGTGACTAACCGTGTTATTGAGATGTATCTTTGATGTTTTACAGTAGACTATCCATGCAAATGGATGGATTGGATATCTTGGGCTGAATATTGCTACAACACTAGTTACCAATATTCTTTGAAAACTACTCCCTTTGAAGTGATCTATGACTGCCCTCCACCTCGTTTGCTTTCTTATTGTCCAGGTTTGGCCTGAGTAGAAGTTGTTAATAGGGAATTGCATAATAGAAATCTGCTATTGTAAGAGGTGCGTGAGCGTCTTTTACAAGGTCAAAATGTCATGAAATCTACCTATGACGCTAAACATCAAGAGGTATACTTTGTGGTAGGTGATATGGTTCTTTTAAAACTTCAACCTTACGACCAACTATCCTTGGCCTCTAAAAGTAATTGAAAATTATCTCCTCATTTTTATGGCCCTTTTCTCATTAAAGCTAAGGTTGGTTTTGTCACTTACCACTTGTCCTTTCCTCCAGATGCCAAAATACACCCAGTATTTCATGTTTCCTATTTAAAAAAATTCCATGGTCCCAACACCAAACCCCCCAGTTGCCTGTGGTTTATCAAGGTGAAGTACAGCCCACTCCTAGAACCATATTAGACTCACGTACGATTGTAGGAACTTCACAAGTATTAATACAATAGGAAGGTCTTTCTCCAGCTGATACATCATGGGAGCCTATTTCTACTATTCTGAGCCGTTATCCATCATTTACATTTGAGTTCAAACACATTCTTGATGGGGAAGGAATGTTATAGACAAACAGAAAGTCCAACAATTAAATAAACCTAACTCAGTCAAAGTAGTTCCTTTTGACCAGGTCTACAAATGTTTTACACATGGAAAAAAGAAGAAACATGATTAGGTGTTAGCTGTCATTATCTTATTGTTTAGTTGTCATTTAAATAATTATGATTAGATTATATTTAGATAAGATCATGTTAGGTTTAGATCATGTTAGATTTAGATAAGATTAGATCAGATTTAGATTCGGTTAGAATTATTCGAATGTTTCCCATATTGTAGGAGTCTATTGTGCTTATATAAAACACGTTATGTAAGGGAATAGGTAGACATTCTTTTCTCCTATCAAAGTTCTAGTTTTTTTTTTTAGATTGAAGAGTTCTCTTTAACAAGCTCTAGTTTTTTTGTAATTTCAAAATAGATCCAAAAGGGTTAAAAAAACTAACAAATACCATTTTCCTTCTGAGTTAATTTCTAATTTCAAGGTGCAAGGACGCATAACTAGGTCACAGATAAGGGCCAGTAACAGATACTTTAGGATCCTAAGCTAATTATTTTTCTTTCAATCATCTGCTAAGAGAATTAATCAATAATCAGTGTTTTAAAGATGATCTACTTTTTTTTGTTCAAATCAATAACCAAAAAAGAGGTGGAGATAACACTATTTCAACTAAATGCACAAAATGATCCTAGCCCTAATGGCTTTGCCTTATTTTTCTTAAATGCCTTGCATAAAGGACGTGGTGATGGATGCAATTCTTGAATTGTTTAGTAAAGGGGTAATGTTGAAAGAGTTAAATAGGACCTTGATCACTCTGGTTCCAAAGGTCTCTTGCCCTAGTAAAACTTTAGAATGTAGACCTATATTATGTTGCAACAAAATATATAAAGTCAAATCCAAAATCCTTGCTATTAGGCCAAAATCAGTATTGAATAAGATTATTAATGGTGCACCAAGTCCATTTCTCTAAAATAGACTAATAGCGAATAATATTCTATTAGCCCAAGAATTATTTAAATCTAATGGCAGGAAGAAAGCTCCTCTAAATTTTGCTATTAAGTTCAATTTTCATAAGGGTTTTGACTCAATAGGATGAAACTTCATCATTCATCTGCTAGAGGCATTTGTCTTTCCATTCTTTTCTTAAACGTGATCAGACAATGCATAATCACTATATCCTAGTTTGTGCTTGTCAATGGCATTCTTACAATGCAATTCCAAGGTGGCAAAAGTCTGAGGAAAGGTGACCACTTGTCACCTTACATTTTCATCATTTGTATAGAGTCCCTCCAGATTGATCTCCTATAAGGATCTAAGGTTTGAATATCACAGTAGATGTCAAAAACTTAAAAATACCACAGTTGATTTTAGAAATTTAATCTTTTAAATCTATGTTATAAAGATGATCTACTCTTGTTTTGTAAGGAAAAGGATAAATCCTTAATCCTTCTCATATCTTCTCTCTAACTATTTAAAAACTACCAATTTGTTTGTTAATTTGAAGAAGAGCCACTTAATCATTTTTGCTAGCAGGAAGCAATTGTTCAATTGGTTATCATCCATCACTAGTTTAAAAACCAAGGACCCCCTTTCACATGTATGGGCTTTCCAATCTCAATTAAGAGGTTTAAAACATTTAGAATGCATCCCTCTGTTGGAAAAGATATCGAAAAAGAATCTTTAATTGGAGCATTAAAACTCTCTCATTCACAGGAAGGTTATCTCTTATTAAATATTTTGTTCAATCATTATATACATATTGGTCATCATACATATTTCTTTCTAAATGAGTTAATAAGAAAAATGAGAGATTATTTAAGAAATTTTTGTGGAGTGGGGCAGATGACTCTCAAATTCACTATAAAGTTAGATGGGAGAAAGTGTGCAAGCTTGAACATACTGGAGGACATAGCATCTAATCCTTGAAAATAGGGATGTCAATTATGGCCCAGCCCATTTTTGGCCCAGGTTGGCTTGACCACAGACCAATCACGGTCGGCCTACGCGGGCCACGGGCCGGCCCTTTTTTTCGAAACGAAGTCGTTTTGTCGTCAGGTCGGCCTGTCTATTTATTTTTTTAAAAAAGAATTCAAAACAACAACCTGTTTTTGGCCCGGGTTGACCGGACCACAGGCCAACCACGGTCGGCCCACGCAAGCCACGGGCTGGCCCTTTTTTTAGAAAAAAGTCATTTTGTCGTTGGGCTTGAATTCTTTTTTTTTAAAAATAAATAGACAGGCCGGCCCGACTCAGCCTGCGAAGGCCACCACTTTACCTAGGCTCGGCCCGACCCATTGACATGCCTACTTGAAAATCACCAACAAGATGCCGATGAGGTTCCTATCTAATAGTGAAGCACTTTAGGTGAAGTGAATTCTTATGTTTTTTTCTAAATGGGAAAAGCTTTTAGGAAATTCAAAGTAATACTAGCACTTAGTTCATAAACCAAATGCTAAAGCTGAGAACCACGTCCAAAACAATATTATTTGTTAATTAGGGAATGGGTTTCATTATGGCATGATAATTAGTGGTTGGTTGGACCTTTAGCTAGTCATCAAAAAGTACAGGCTCTACTTCATGGGTACCCAATAGGCAGTAAAGCGAGCACCATACTCAAAAATGAAGAGTGGCAAGTAGAGTTCTTAAGGTGTTGTGGGAATCTAGTTCCCAGGAATTCTCTTAATCCTGAAGCTGTTCACACTTATTTGTGAAAGAAGCACCAGTCAAGGAGGTTTGCTAATGCCACTTGCAGGATACTACTTGCTCCTAAACTTTCTAATCTCCCATAGGTTGGAACTATTTGGAAAAACATGTTACTGCCTAAGGCATCAACAGTTCTTTAGCTAATGGCCAAGCATAAACTTCCTACGATGGACATTAATAGTTGCATACTTTGTCATCAAGTTTCGAAATCCTTGAAGCATTTGTTCTTTGCATGTCATTTTTCCAAAATTGACATGCAAAGAATTTTTGAGGGATTTTTTTTTGAAAATTGAATAAATTTCATTCACAATAGCAAAGTTAAAACACCATTACAATGAGTTCACTAAAAGAGATGCGTTTAGCTGGTTAGACAAGCAGAAATTACATGAACATTGAATTACGAGTTCTATCTATACTTCATTCCTTGTGATAGTATGTTCTGCTAGTAGGTTTTTGTTAACTTCTTCCTCTTTGTAAATTATTCTGTTTCTTTCTCCCCGCAAATTGTAGATTGTAACTGTGAATGCTGATTTGTAAAGAGTTTCATCTGCCTTCTGCTAGATCTAATAATCCAATTCAGTGTTGCAGACGGTTCATATGAAGTACAGTATTATGAGCTAAAAAAAAAAAGTGGCTATGGGAATAGTTCTTCATCCCCAATTTGTAGTATGGCACAGTGTAATTAAGCTTTCTTACTTTCGTATTCTACACTCTCAGTTGTCTTGAATTGGTGTAAGAGCAGTGCATCCGATGCATTGTCTTGAATTGGTGTAAGAGCAGTGCATCCGATACACTGACTTGTTGTTAGGCATGAGCGTTGGACAGATCGTGTCCTTAATTGTCTCGCATTCATTTTGATCCTTTATTTGGGAACTGTTAGTTCAATTAGTTGCTTTTTCAAAATAGAAAAACAGATGTCTCACCATCAAATTCGGTTAAATTTAATGAACCAAGCATATAAAACAATGTCATTAATTTAGAGGTAATATAGGCGGGTGGTTTTGGCAAATATCTGTCACCTATCAACAATATAATCTCATATCAAAATAACATAGTCGTCATTATTTATTTACCATTCCTTCTTGTACATATGACGGTATCATTTTGGACAGTCTACAAAAATAATTTGTCAGAAATCTAAAGAGGCTCTTTAACAATTGAAAACTAATTTTTTTTCCTGAAATCAGTTTATCTCTTGAGGAATAAGTAGGGGTAAAAGTAAAACAAAAAACAAAATCGTCGAGAGTGAAAAAAAGTTTTAAAACTTTGGCGGATGTGGTCAGGAATAATTCCCACGTCTTAGTGTGAAAGAAGTTGGTTGACTTGGCTGCCTGACTTTAACTGGAATGATTATACATACAGGATCGTCGCCAAGGGCCAAGGGCCAAGGGACCGCACTACGTGAAACTAGAGGCCAGAAATATTTATATGAAAGACGCCAGGTTAACGATAAATTTGAGACAGTCAACTTAGAAAATCTGCTTTCCTTCCTTATTTCTTGTTTTTTCCCACGTGGAATCTACTGACTTCGTTCAAATAAAAAGTGATCATTATTCTATCAAAACATATATAGCTTTTGCGATCTGCAGAGATAAGTACCGTAGCAACATGAACAACCACGAAATGGAACTTCCACAAACGTTGTCCTTGAAGAATCATGCAAATAATCCACATACAGCTCGTTTGCTCTTACCACATTTTTCATAAACAACAGAGAGTGTCTACGCCTGCTTAATTGTGGTTGATCTCGCTTTTAGGTTCAGAAAGATTGCCCTGAATATGGGAACAGAAAAAACAGTACCCATTAGCACCATATATCAAATATCGTATCTAAAATAAAAATCACCTTAACGACATAAAAGAGTGAACTTTCAAGAAAATTTTCACACATATCAATTCAGACTACTTTTTGGTTGCAAACCATAAATGCACCAGTGAACTGGACCCAGATGGTAACCAACTTTGGACTTCCTCAACTGTGTCATCCAATGCAACCAAATAATGTGGTCGAGTTATTTATTGAATATTAATGAGGGCCTATCATTCAATTTACTCTCACAATGACTAGGACACATGCCAATTGGTCTTCATATTACATTATCAACTTAGTCCCATATAATCATCCATCTTCGGAAACTACTACTACTGAGGTTAAAAGATGCAGAGAGATATACGAGTTTAAAAGGGAACTAAGGACGGAAGTTGTACCAGCATGAAGCAACAAAGCTGTGAAATACTACACGGAACTGGGCAGGCATGAACTGATAATTTATCCAACCAATTATTGGCCAAAACTGCAAAAGTCACAAGCTTCAGAAGTATTAGCTTAGAATTAACCTACTAACTGCACCATGGACAATGTTAAAAGAAATCGATGATTGTTAACATAATAAAGGTATGTTCGGAAGCTTTGCACCTTCCACGCTGTTATTTGAACAGAAGGATAGTCCTTCCGGATTTTACTCTTGACTAGCCCCCATGGTCGTCCTGCAAAACATACCAAAGCTCTTAGATGAAAGTGCAGATTTCATAGCTAACTACTTCTAAACAGTTGTAATATATAAAGACTTCAAGCTTATCATTTGCCGGAATTACTTGAAAGATGCACTTACCTTCAACTACCAACCCATAGTACATCATGAAAAACAGGTTGTTCCAAGGAGATGTAGTCAATTGTTCTAGCAAAACCTTATCAGTTGAGAAACTTCACTTTATTAGTACTAATCAACACCTTATTAACACATCAAAAATCAATAATCATAATTATCCCCCCAAAATGTTAGGTGCTTGATAACCCAAAAAGAGAATGCAAATAAGAGTTTAACCTTCTTCGCAACTGTTTTACTGTTCCTCTTTCTCTGAAAAAGAATGTCCATGAATTTGTGAAGGAAGTGCCCAAAGGGTCCTCCATATGCAAAGCCATAAAACTGCACGAAAATGTTATACGTTCACTTCCAACAAGGACAGTATAAAAATGTAAACGTGTAGAAGTCTAAATTCAAGAAACCAGAAGTCATATTTCGGGGCCTGGTTAGTGGTAAAAACTAAAGTTTGAACTGTAGAATTCTCATTCTTCACCAAATGCTTTGACTTGGTCACCCTTCACAAGAAACAAGATGCGTGGCAAAGAGTAGGTAGCTTCCAACATTAACTAGAAGCTTATTCCTTTTAACTCTCCTCTTCCACCCAAGATAATCAGATCCAATCCATCGAAAAATAAGTCAAAAAGTTAAAGCTTTTAATACTTTGAACAAAAACTACAACTTACCATGATGAGAAGCAAACGTCTAAGCTGAAGAGTCTTGACACCCGAAATCTTTTGAGCAATTGCATCACTGAAACCAGCCAAGATCCCAGCAGTAATTGCCTGAGAAACCCACAGACTAAGAATCAAGAAAAACAAAATATATGATATCCGAAGGTTTTGATCTCCAACAAAATGAAGAAATATAGTGGGCAGTTGAGACCTTGGTACGAAGAGGGTGAGCTTGGAGTTGGATCAGATACTTCCTCCACGCTTCTCCAGCTATCTCAGACATGGTGTTCGTGTGGTCAATTGATATCCCTCCTCCAACGTGGGAACTCTTTACGAGTTGGACTTTCAAACTTAGTAAAGAAGCGTGGAGAGAGAGAGAGAAAAAATGGCAACGCAGGATTGACTGGGCGGTGATTCGCACTTTTATATTATTGGCAAATATATTCTATTTGCAAGGTGGATGGTTAGGTAAGCATTGCAGAAATGAGCAGAACAGACCGACGTGACTTTTATCCCCTTTTCGCTTCATACATATATCTTTGAAATCAATTAGTTGAATCGTGAAATTTATGTTCATTGGAGGGTTAAAAGTAAGAATTTATTCTTAAAATTTTCAACTAAATTTTAAATATATTCTCAAAAGCTTGACATTTATTAATTGACCTTTTAACTTAAAATATTTCACATAATAATTTTTATAGGTAAAATTTTTTAACGTACAATATTAGAGTTAATATACAATGGGAAAAAACACATTTATGCAACGAAATTTTATATAAATAGGAATTATTCTGTAGACAGATATTAATTTGCAAACTACAAAATATTAGGTGTTTATTTAAATTTCCCTAAAAATTTCTTAATGGTTAACATATTTTTTCTTATTGAAAGGGAAAAATCAAGTTTAGGGTTTATTAAAAAATAATTAATTCATAAAGAAATAAATTGATTATCTTTCATCTGGTATAAACCTTTAAATCTAAGAAGGGACATAACATATTTAACATACTTCTAACACAATTTTTTCAAAACACTATAGATGATGTAAATTTTTTAGTGTTATGGCTAAAAAATTGTATGTATATACTATGAAATTGTAACTTATAACTGAAAAGTTGCATTTGAGTGAGAGACCATTTAAACATTTCACGTTCATTACTTTATTTAAAAGCCTTAAACCAAAATTAAGATGGTTGGTGTCCCTTTTTAAGATTAAAAGAATAGTATTAATAGCACCATTAATCATGAGGATTATAGAAAGCACAAAGATCGGCTAAGTGTAATGTATTAAAACTGGGGACCCTATTTCCCAGAGTCTTGGTCACTACGAGGTGCTTAAGTTAGTTTATCTCTACTTCTCTCGTAATTCTTTAATCAACCTCCAAAGTTTTATGTAGCCTTGAATTTATGTTATCCCAATATGCTAGTGATAGATTGTAACTGATTTTAGTTTACCTCTACTTTCTCCAAATGATGAATGATCACTCATTGATTCCAAATGGTTGTTAAGTACATATTAACCCATTGCAAGTCTCCATCTAATGACTATGTTCTTATTGGATCTAAGATCGATGCCAATGATTATAGAGATTTCTTGATGAGCTTTAATTTGTTGAAAGTCCATAAGTGGTAATCATTGAAGTAAATTACACGTTAATATAGAAATTACTTATAATAGACAAAATACACAAGAAGGGGGTTGAATTGTGTATTCTTTTCGTGAATACAAAATCTTTAATATTTCTTGATAAGAACTTCTC
>JAOTAY010000189.1:30930272-30945445 GCA_025629805.1 Erythroxylum baracoense
AAATTTGTCCTATTGATGATCCTCTAGCCTCCTGGGCACAGCTCCTTGATCCGATCAATTACGGACGTCTCGCTTCCAGCGGCAGTGTGGGAGTTGAAGCTACTAAGGAACCCAAGGGCTACTGAAAACCTGATGCTGAGTAGGGGGCCAACGATCAATCAGCAGTCGACCAATCAAGTATGTGACGACTTCTTGTGCGCAGAAGTGTACAGGCTACGTAAGAACCTGAGAGATCTTGAGATTCCAGATTTATATTCTCTAGGGTTCTTGAGGTAGGATCTTAGAGGCTTAGGATTACTCCAACTAAATTAGGATACCTAATGTAATTAAAAGTTAAGGAACTACTTTGTTGCCTAAGGTTAAAGGCAACAAGCAGTTTACTGTTTCGTCTGATGGTTGCATCAGCACACAAAAACATCTGACAGAAGTGAACGCTTGCAGAAATGGAAATCGAGTTTATTACTTAGTCTTAGTTCATCTGTGTATTATTTACATCTTATGCTTGTAAATATTCATCACCGGCAGAGGATTTGTGATAAGTATAATATTTGGACATTTCTGACACATTGTCGTATTTGGGCCATAACTTACAGATACAAACTCCGATTGAGATGGTTCCAGTGGCGTTGGAAAGCCCACGAAGAGAGCTACAACTTTCATGTTTTAAGATTTTAGTGATTCTGGCTAGAAGAGGTCAGAAATCAGTCCTGAAGTGTACGTTGCTGCACTGATCCAATCCAGATATGCGAGATTACTCCGTAATAATCAAGGCATAATTAAGGAAGCTTCCTAAGCCAATTGGACGTGAAATATCAGCTGAAAGTATGGATGGCAAAAGCTGCCGGCTTGATTCATGACTTATCATTTTTTTTCAAAATGATATCATTTTAAAAATTTTTAATTTAAAAAAACAAATGATAGATATGACCGGCCTAACCCCCCTAACCCATCGGGCTATAAATCGAGCCACGAGCCACCATAACCTGAGGTTCCTAGCTGAAAGGTCACTTTCTTTAGCCAAGAAGACTATTATTTGGATTATTAAAGTGGTATTTTGTTGTGAAGAGAATATTTGGCATATCTTTAGGAGATTTTCTAAGTTTCTATCTACTGAATTTCAGGAGGGGAAGACATCCGAACGCACACCTCTCTCCTCTCTCTTCAAAACCTTAGAGCTTCTTCTATGGCCCTGCATGGCTAATGATAGTTATCATTGTATCAAGGATCAGTGGTTAGTTCCGATGGTAGATATCTCCTTTCGCCAAGCTAGTTATTATTGATTGTCTTTAAGTTTAATCTTATTAGCTTTATTAGCGTTTTATTTTATTCGTGACAAACAAAACCCCCGTCAATCTTAGTAGCAATTTACATACACTTTCAGTTTCCTTCTTCTGTGGAGCGACTCTTATTTCCACTACTACAAGTTTAATTTCTAGGAGTAAGGTTCATTTTTGATAGCCCTGTACAAGCTCATCAATTTGCTTCTCCTTGAGTTGAAACCTCACATTCAGTGAATAGAAAAACTCACTCAGCAGTATCTCCTTGCCTGTTCCACAGAATGAACATTCAGGAACACGGAATATGCTTTTAAGGAACAAGATCTAGTTCTCTGCAGAAAAAACAAACATCTTGTGTAGATTGAACAACAAATTGTTGTCTATGGATCTTCAGATTGTCAAGCAATAGAGGTAAGCTATAGCAGGTTTTACCTGAAGCAGTGTTCTTTGATTCTTCAGTTCCTGTATTTCATAGTTTCTTTGTCAAACCCGATTGTTGGGAATTGCTTGGCATACTCTTCGACATCATGGCGGAGTTTTCCAATCTCTGATTGAAAGTGAGGTGATTGCATTGAAGCCGCAAAGTCTTTCAGCTTTGTCCCTGATTTATTGAAGTTGTACAATCTCAGTTAGCAGATACAAGCCTATAGATCAATTACCATCAGAAACAGTCATTCACGACACGATCCAAGAAAATGGGAGTTATCAGACACAAAAATCCTAAACAGGTGTGACTTAACCTTTGGTTTCAGCCTTGATCTTCACTGCCAACTTCACTGCAGAGTCAAAGTATTCTGCTACCTTGGCAAAATCCTCCTCAACAAACCCCCTAGATGTAAGAGCAGGAGTTCCTGAAGTGCAATGGATTATGGGTTACATCAAACACTCACTGAATAGATTGTATAGAAAGCAAATACCCTGTGCCAGGTTTTGAATTGCAGACTGCAAGTTATACTACAAGAGCATTCGGACTGTAAACGCAATTACAATTGTGAACTGCAATTCGAAACCATGATGCCATGTATAGAAATCATTTACCCATCCTGATGCCACCAGGAACCATGGCAGACACATCTCCAGGAACGGTGTTTTTATTTGCAGCAATGTGAACAGCTTCGAGCACCTTCTCAACTCTGGAGCCATCAATGCCCTTTAGATAGGAAAAGCTCTAATCCAGTTACGTTTTGAAACAAGACAACAGAGAATTCGTATAGATTAGATGGAACAAATACATTGAATCATACTGAGACAGAAAGAATTATGTTAAGCAATATCTTCCTACTTGATTCGTTGCTCAATAAAACTGTTTCAAGTGCTAAAACTAAAGAAAAAGAGATTCCTGGTACCTTGTTCTTCAAATTCACCAAAACTAAATGGTTCTCAGTTCCGCCTGAAACAAGTTCGTATCCATTCTGAACTAAAGTCTGCAAAATCCACACGGACTTAAAACTGTTAGAAGAATGGAAGAATTGTCTGACTTTCAAATTGATGAATAATATAAGATCACTCAAGCTTCTCAACTCTTATAATATGTGATGTGATAGTATCAAAATGCGCAACTTCTTTTAGTGAGAAACCTGTGCAAATTTCGAGCAGTTACTGAGAACTTGCTCTTGATATGCTCTGTATTCTGGAGTTGTAGCCTGCAACAATAGGATAGGAACATGTAAAACGGTAACTTTGAAACAGAAGACAAAAGTGAGAGTTATATAGCATACTCAATTTGGTAAGATGTACTTACAAAAAGGAAGGGACACAAAAGAAAAACATGGTTCCAGGGGATTTTGTCTTACTTTGTCACACACAGAAAAGAAATGTAATGAACTTAATTCTTTCTTGCAGTACATCTTCTCATGTTGTAGCTACTAACTTAGCAGCAGCAATTGAATTGCATAGAACTGTTTGTTAAGCTCAGTTCAGAGAGTGACTCAAGATTGATGATGCTTTTGGCATGTTGAAACATTTTATTCGACAGTAGGATTTTGAATCAAGAACACTTTCAAATAAATTTAGCCTCACATGTACCGTCATTTTGCCAAATTTAAGCTCCCTTTCTTGCCATTTCAGATCATGGAAATTATATGTAAATAAACCTTGCAAGGAGAAAGGAAGTATCAAATATGTTCTGCCCACCTGTTTCAATGCAACTGCCAAACCAGCAATTGTGTGATTGTGTGGACCACCTTGAAGTCCGGGAAATACAGATTGATTAATTTTGTCTTCATAGTCATACAACACCTTGAGGTAGATCCCAAAAGAAATTTGATGTTAGCTCCATTCAATAATAGCATCAGGAAATTGTTCAAAATATTATCATAAGAAAATGGAAAATTTGCTCAGTAACTCCTAAGTTTGCAGTTTCTTTCAGAAACTACCTCCTTCCTTTGTTTGTTAATCTCTTTAACCCCCTTTCTGTAGAAAATCATAGCTCCGCGGGGGCCGCGAAGTGACTTGTGAGTAGTAGTAGTCACTATATCAGCATACTCAAAGGGTGATGGAATGACATCAGCTGCAACCAGCCCACTAATATGTGCCATATCTGCCAACATTATAGCCTTTTGTTTGTCGCAGACCTGATAAAAATCAAATTAGATAACTCAGACCACACAAACAACACGAGATCAGAACAGGAGGAAAAGAACTAGATGCTGAACTGAAAAGGATACCTTACGGATACGAGCATAATCGTAGAGACGTGCATAAGCACTAGCACCAGCAATTATTATCTTTGGTCGGAAGAGAGTTGCACTTTTCTCAAGCTGCAATTTATTACTACACACGTCACAAATTCCTTTCTATTGAATATGGGTAATTTATATGTATTATGGTGCGTGGAAATTTTTTATCCAAGATAACAGTTCTCCAAGAACTCAGAACTAGTTACAAGGATTATACTATAAAGAGGAACAATGTTACAAGGATTAGAAATATGCTACCTGATCATAATCAATATAACCAGTGCTCTCATTCAATCTGTAAGGCATTGTCTCGAAAAATATTGAAACTGCAGATATCTTTTTTGTATCCGTCTACAAATAGCCAAATAATTAATGAGTTATGTATTGCTCTTTAAGGTACCAGAAAGCAAAATGTTAGTTAATATACTTGAATCAATATGTTGGAGAATGTCAATGCATTCGCTAATCAGTGTCACAAACCCCCGCAGGTATATTCATTCTCATTCAAAGAGACTGAGCACAATTCCAGGCATCAAGATAAGAACTCATGGAAAACCAGAAATTTTAGAAAGATAATGCATTAGAAACACTACGGAAGTCCGATAAGACAAGTTGGTATAGAAGAAAGCTGCATGGGAGTCAGAATCACCTGGTAGCCATGTGAAAGATGCCCACCATGGGGAAGATCAAGTGCCATGATTCTCTCATGTGGCTTGAGCAAAGCCGTGTATACTTGAAAGTTAGCTGGAGATCCAGATAGAGACTGCACATTCACTGAACATAAAGGTAAACGAATATTTTCAGAACCTGGTGAGATCAAAACTCCCTTCACAAACATTTCATACTTCAACATGGAAAGCACTATGTCCCTTTTACTATTGAAATTAGTAGTCATTGAGGCCTAAGTCTTATAGCTAGCCAACTTTACTTACAAAGTCTCACCCACCCCTCAAATGCTTCACCAGAATAAGTTAACCATTGAAGTTTAGGCAATTAAATGCACAAGTTTCTGTGCATTTTAGTAAACACTAACAGTTCAGAAAATGAAGCTAGAAATAGGAAATCATGGACTAGGATTTCTAGTGCCAGACATGAATAAGAGATTTCCACCTCCCCATTTTGTGGGATCTAATCGAAATGCTTCCAGTGCACGTTTCTGACACAATGATTCTGCCATGTCAATGTACCTGAAAGGTAAAGTTCCACCATTGTCAGCAAGGAAGTTTAAGAACTACATATGTTGACTAATAATATTAAATTAATAACTATGGCATTGGAATCCAATCGCTAGTACAGTGCTCATTTGGATGATTAACTAGAGACTAAGAATGGCAGGCATACTCGTTTCCTCCATAGTATCGAGCACCAGGGTATCCTTCACTGTATTTGTTGGTCATGACGGATCCAACAGCTTGCATAACCGATACCGATGTGAAGTTCTCAGAAGGAATGAGTTCAAGACCCTTAACAAGAAAAATATATAATGATTAGACAACCATATTAGAGTAAATAGTGACTATAACATTCAAAAGACAAATGATTTGAAGCCCCAGAGCAGTAGAAAGGTAGCATTGGGCAAAAGCTAGTACTCATAATTCTCTAATACCTAAGGATGGAAGCATGTTCCTCAGATTACAGGTAAGTGGAGGAACTTGGGTTCTACACATATATTCATAGGTTTATAAAATCTCAGGTAAGTTCTTTTCAACTCATATTCTCAGTTCTGTCAATAAAAACCAGAGAAAACGGAATAAGAGCACCCGTGATTCCTCAATCAAACAACAAACATTTGATTCTTCTTCGGACCGGTACTTGAAATTTCACATTAAATAATACTCCAATCAACTAAATAGCGTAGTAATTAAAATATATGGTCTACATATTCAGAGAGAAATGTCACACACCTTCCATTGTCGTGCTTTCTCGAGTTCAATAATATCAGCAATCTCAGGATCCACCACCTCCAACGGTGCATTAAGCTGCTTAGGCCACTGTAAGTGAAAAAGAAAATTCAGTAAACCTGTATAGTTTTATACGGAAAAACATTAAAGAAAGCGAAGAAGATGACAATGAATGAACGAAAAGTAAGAAGAACAGTAGGGGATTGATTTTTCTGCGAGAGAATTACAGAGACACCAGACTTCTCCTTCTCGTACACTGCTTCATTAGGCAACGAAGACTGCAAAATCCATACAATAAATTATGAATAATAACAGAAACCCAACTCTTTTAGAGCCGTCAACAAAAAGAGTTTTCTCTGTTTGCCAAGTGAAACAAGAAAAAAAAAATTCAAACTTTCAAAGCCAGACAACCAACAAAAGCCCACTGACACATGAAACAGAGAAAAAAGATAACCTTGTAATAGAGAGGAGTGGCGCGGAAGAGAGGGCGAACGGGCAAATCGAATGAAGAGGAGAGACGACGAAGAGCCATTGCCATTGCCATTTCTGGTCTCTGAGTTGGCACAGGTTCCTTAGGAAACTGAGTTTGAGTGGTGGACCTATGGCATCTGTGGTTGGAGAAGATGGGATTTTGGTGGTTGAAGAAATTGTTTGATTTTCTGTTATTGTCAACATCCTAGGATGGCGCCATTGTACGAGATGTCCCACCCACTATTTTCAAAATTTTCAATTCCAATATTATTAAATATTAAATACTTATTGGTTTTTCTTTCTCAAATTTTGATCCAATTCGATTTAAAATCAATATTCAAAATTAGGGTTGATTTCACTCTAGATAGAATTTAAAATTCTAAAAAGTTGATTCAATCAAGACAAATAAAATTGTTGTTTTTTTTAATGAAAATATAAATAATAATAACTTTTTTTTAAATGGAGAAACCCGCAGTCGCTATCTTTTAGATGTGCACCGAAAAAATCTCCGGATTGACGCAATAGTCTACAAATCACGCTAACCAGGTAATTTACACTAGGTAAGCTTTTTACGACATGCTTGATCGAGATAGTGTAGGTAAGGAGATTCAAACACAGGACTTTTTGGCTCCATACTTCCCACTTCACCAACTCGATCTCCGCCTATGAAGCAAAACTTAATAAAATTTCGTTGATAGGCAAAATTTAGAGAGATTTGGTAGTATGCAACCTTACCTTTAACTAAGGTCGTTTCTAAACGATCTATATGAAAAAATATAATGAAAATATAGTCATTAAAAAATAATTTTATAATATAAAATAACACATATTTTCGATCTAATTTTTATTGGATTAGCAATGACACTATTTTATTACGAGTAACAACAATATTGTTTTTATTAAATTTAATAAAGTAACATTATTTTTATCCAATAAAATTCATATGAAATTTTGAATTGTTTTTGGATTATAAAATTACTTTTTTCTTTTAAATCTAATAATTTTATGGAATAAGATTATTTGATATTTTATCATATAAAAACAAACTGCAAGATGTTATATTAAAAAAATTTTAAATTATAATATGTTTTGTTTAATTTTTATTTTTATGTTTTTTTAAACAGGCTGAAACATTTATAAATCAAAAAATTTTAAAAATAATAGACAAATATAAAATATCAGAAATTATCCTTACCATTTATTTTTCATTTTCTAGAGAAAAGCTGTAAAAGGACTATCCATAACCTCACTTTTCTTAGCGACAAAGTAACTCCAACTTGAAAGGGCATTGTACTTAGGCTTGCCAAATAAGTTTGAGTCAGGTTGGGTTTGGTTTGAAGCCAATAGATTTGATTCGATTTGATTGAATTTTAGATCTGGTTTGAGTTTTTGTTTTTAATTTTTAGGTTTTGAGCTAATTTCAAATTCAGACTATCGAACCTGACTTAATTCAAAGCTCAAAATTTTTTAAAAATGATATCGTTTTAAATAAAATGATACTTTTGTAAATTTTAAAATTTGAAAAAAAAAATAATGTCGAGTCAACCCGAATCTAAGTTGTGAAAATGAAAGTTTGAGGTTGCATAATTATAATTTACAAGTTCATCAAAATAATTAATATTTTTTAAAATTTTAGGAATTAAATGTACCTTGTGGTTAACAGCCACACGCTCTAACCAACTGAGCTATTCCAGCTTCTAGCACCAAATAGAAGTTATAATCTATAAAATCTTGTTTTTAGCAACGGTTGGGAAATTTGAGTTTAAGTAACCAAGTGACTTAAGTTGCAACAGTGGCTTGCGACATTTTCTTCCTGTGTGAACACACTAATTTGTTCAAGCTGCTTCCTGCTCAGCATCACGCGAATTCTATTTCTTCCCAGATGGTTTCACATGCACTAAAGTATTTTTCAGGTTTTCACATTTGCTCCAAGTAAGTATGAGACTATCCCACCAATAACAACAATTGCAATGGCGGTATAATCGTCAGTCTGCAGTTGCATCAACCTTACTACGATGAAGAAACGGATTGGACCTTGAAGGATGCCATCGATTGCTTTACCTTAAGGCAAGAGTTATTGGGAATGCAAACAGCTTTATACAGCTAGGCATAATAACAAGGGTTAACTGGTTAAGCTATCAAACAACTTTAATTCAATCTCATGTAAAGATTAGGGTTGGCAAGTAAAGTTCTGCAAAACACAACTTAGTCTGAAATTAATAAATTAAATTTGAGTTGATGAAATCAATTCAAAGTGTGGCTCGACTTCTTATTATAAACCAACATTGTTATAAAACGACATCGTTCTATTACAATTATCCAAAATTATATCATTTTGATGTAATTATTTAAAATAATATTATTTTAATCAATTTAAACTAAAATGAATCGTTCTATTATAACTTAATCTCGAAGTGTATGCAATGAATATCGGATCAGACTAAACCTACCGACTCATTCCTAATAAAAATGGGACATATAAAATGAAATAATTCCAACCAAAGTTTTAATTATAAATGGCTAATTACGACAATAATTACAAATATGCAAATATAATTAAAGATAATACAAATATTACCATAGTTTAGACTATAGTTTATAACCTCATAAGAAGAATTATAATTACAATTTGCAATTTAAACCCTCAGTTTTAATATTTATAATATAACTACAATTACGTACCACATTTTAAAACCTTGATTCCAACCTTTATGGTGTAGGCCACAAGTGTTATGATGGTTGCAGTGCTCTGATACCATATTAAGCGACCATTTCACCACAATAGCTTAAGCTGTTGTGTGAGGCCAACTCAATTGGTTTTATATATTCTCTGACACACCCCCTCAAGTGAAAGCCTTTGGGCTTAAAATTTGTACAGGCCTAATTTACCTTGTGTTTAATTGAATAGGTGAGTGGTAGGATTTGAACTCACGACCACTTGGTCACAGAGGCTTTGATACCATGTTAAGCAACCGTTCACCACAATAGCTTAAGCTGTTATGTGAGGCCAACTCAATTGGTTTTATATATTCTGTAACAAGGTAAAGGTAAGAAAAACTCTTTTCACTCTGACCATCCAACTCCCAAAATGACCTATAAACAGGTCTCACGTTCCACCACGCATAAGAGTTTCACTAACGATTACTTGCTCTATTTACAAATAACTTTGTGTTATCAAAGAAAAAGAAGTCAGAGTAAGAGTATGAATGTGCAGATCGTAATGAAGCTTGATAGAAGAAAAGGCTGTTATTATTAACTAAATTCGAGTCTTTTTATACAAGTAGCAAAAGCAAAAATTATAAGACTAAGGTATTCGGTACAGCTCCAAACAAAGAAAGTAACTTCATTAGTCTCACTCCTTCAGCTAGCTGTTAAGCAGGTAATTTGTAGTTGGTCTCGTCTTGAGCAAACCAGTATTTATTGAAAACCCAAGTAGCATCTGCTGCAACGAGCTTGCCATCCTGGTTCCATCCTGGTTCCAGTGCCATGTAAAGTGAGCATAAGTTCTGTTCTTTATATCAAGAATTGCATGTCCGAAGCTCGCTTCCTTGTAAGCTGAGTACTCAGGTTGTGGGCCACTAAACCTGCATACATTAAGCCAACATGTAGTGTCTCCTTCCTTATCTCAGGATTGATTTCAAAACCTCGTTGTCCAGTGTCTTACTCCGCTGTAGGCCCTTATGTTTCCACCATCTCCAAGAGTAAAGCACATTGTTGAAGAATCATTTACTGGGAAAGGCAGTCCATTTGTGATGTACTTTATATTTGATATTCGAAGTTGCAATCGTGGGATATGACTTCATCATATGAGTATTCAAGGAAATCAAAACTAAAGTTATTGTTCATGTAGATTTAAATAAGGACTGACCTAAATGCGGAAGTGTTGAATCCATTTGTTGTTTGCTAGTCTTCATTTTACGGTTGGCTACTAGAGTCACCGATTAATTCACCTCCCAAAATCTAAGCCTTTGATGATTGCTTCACGTTAGAGATAATGATGTGTTTGTATACTTTGTGATTATGTCTAAATGATTCTTACAACCTTTCATCCGTTAATTCTTTCCTTATATAAAAGGAACAAACATAACCATTAGAAGTTAAGGTGGCCGTTCACGTTTGTAACTGCCAACAATAACAACAACAACAACAACAACAACAACAACAACAACAACAACAATAATAATAATAATAATGTTAGATTTTTGTCAATGATAAGTTAAATTATTATTTTAGTTTATGTAATGTTACAGTAAAATAGTTTAGATTTAAATTTAAACATCGAGGTGATTTTGAAAAAGAATATTTGTCAAAAGGTTTATTTATATATTAATATTTTGTATCTTATTCTATAATATTACATATAATAGTGGAGGCTTATTTAAATTTTTTATAAATAAGAATATTTGTTTTATATAATTAATGTGAACATTTATTCAATATAAATATTTACATATTAAATAATATGAGTTTTTATTTACAAAATTATTTTGCATATTAAGTAATTTAATCAATTGATATATTTATTCTATAACACTTCTAGTTTATTAAAAATTGGAACAGAGACCAACCGATAAGAATAGCTTTTGAAGTTTAAGGATTTAATTTGTATTAAACTATTTTCAAATTAAAAAAATTATCCGAAATAGTATCCGATATTGATCGGTACCAATACAATACTGTATTAAAGTCTAATTTAATACTCAATTCGGTACGGTGTCGGCAAAATTGCTCTCACACCTATGCAGACTCTCGCATCTCATTGTCAGATTCAAATTTTCATCTCTCTCGTCTCTACCATTTTCAATGTTCTCCTCTCCCTCCAACGTCGTTAGCCACCCATTGCCACTGCGCCACCATCTGCAAGCCGCAGCCACCGCTGCTCTCCACTACTACCCACCGCGCCTGTTGCTATCCACCTCTGCCCACCGTGCCTGCTGCGATTGAGAGTTGGTGTACTATGAAATTGGGTTGCACTTACAGACGAAAAAAGACGGCGAAGTGGAGAAAAATAAAACAATTAAAGTTTTTTGACAAGGGAGATATGGGCTAGGATTGAAGTAAAGTCAAATGGAATTGTTAAATAAAAACATGTGCTCCATAATCCAATAGCTATTATTAACAATCAAATGGAATTGTTAAATAAAGATAATGTTTAAATATCAATTATTAGTATTAAATTTTAAAAATTATGCAATGAATTGAATTTTTTTTAAAATAATTTTTTTTAATTTATCATCTCTTTTTATTATTAATAAAATAATATTTTGATTCATATAGTAAATAATAGTTATATTTTTTTACAAAGAATACTTAAAAATATGTTAAAATGAAAATTAAGAGCCTTAAATGTTTTTATTTCTTTTTAAAATTATAACTATAAATATAAATATATTTTATTATTAATAATAATTACATATTAAGATTAAAAATATATTTTTATTATTGATAATTAAATATTAAGATAGAAACCACAGATTATTATTGATAATAATTATTCTTTTTATTTGATGCTTTGATGTAATTATTATTTATTATATGATAAAATTGAAATATTTTAAATACTTTGTATTGTTCTTACTTTTATATTTATATGATGATTAAATGATCTTTTTTCATATTAATTGTGGTTATTATTTATATGTGGAATATGTGAAAATAATATTAAGAAAAATAAATAGTTATTCTTACTTTAAATTTCTATTATTATAATTTTTGGATATAAGATTGGTGTCAAATTATAAATTATACAATACAATATATTGAAGAACTATTTTACAATTTTGAAAAAATTTAGGAACTATTTTATAAATTTAAAAAATTGCCTAAAATGGTACTCGATATTAACCGGTACTAGTATAGTACCGTTCCAGAACCAAATTTGATACTAGTACTGTTATGGTATTCATAACATTGATTTGATCACATGTCCAAAATATTAACATTTGTACATGCATCTTCACTATATAAGCAATATGGATTAAGAAGGTAAATTACTAAGTGGATCTTTTAAGCAAGATGTTTATCTTATTATTAATCAAACTGAGCAAGATGCTTATCCTATTATTATTCAAGAATTTGTCTACAATGAATTTCTTATTCCCTTTAAAAAGATTCATACTTGCTTTGAAAACTCTATGCCTACTTTCACATGTAGGACAAAAGTGTATTTTAAACCTCAATGTTTATAGCAAAATACAAGTTGAACTAGAACATTTAAAATATTTAATTTGAATATATCGTTTTTAAATTAAAAGTAAACAAGCTTTATCTCACAATTTAGGTAAGAAAGTGAGGCTTGTTTCATACTTATAGCCCTTGTACATATAAGCACTGCCTGTGGATTGGATAACATTTATAGCGTGAAAGTCTCCCTTTTTCATAACTAAAGTCTGGTTCCAGGGTTGCTAGTTCACAAAGTTGACAAAATATTTCTTCTTTGTATTGCCCATTAGCAACGTTATGATTCTGGTTTAGGAATGATTGCTTGAGCCAAATCAAAATCATAGTAATCTATAGGAAAACTTAAGTAATTCTTAGCCTCCAATAAATAAATTATAGCTTAAATAATTCAAGTAATAGAGAAGAGACAAATAAGTAAAACAAATGAAACAAGCTTGTCCTTTAATTTCTAAGTACCAAAGCATGATTTTAAGTAAGAAAAAGGGATATGATAATGTGAAAAAAATCTACATAATCAATGAAGGAACCAAAAAGCCTACAACTTTCATTAGATGGTTGAAAATCCCCAAAAAAGGTACTAGTTCACTGTAAGAAGATCAAATAGATAATTGCCTTGGGCAAAGGAGGTACTCATAATGTTGATTGATTCAAACTCAGTTAGCTATTTTCTAGGAGAACTTGTTTTGTGTTTTAAATTAATGGGTTATAGGATTAGTGGCAGGCACTATATCAATACATAGGATTATGGTGTTAGTTGTCCTATTTTTTAGCATTTTCTGTTGTCCTCCTAGTAGTATATAAGTGTTTGATGTATTTGTTGTTTTTTCATTAAGCAATAAAAGCATAGCAAGTCTACTATCTTTTGACTTGACATCTCAGTATTAAATTATATTGCTACAGTGGTATCAGAGCATTGGAAAATAAAGAGAGGCATATGTAGCTGTGTTTCTCTTATAACCAGGTTAGGTCCATCTTTTTCTCCATAAGCGGTAGAAAGGTAAAGTAGAAGAGAGAGAGAGAGAAAGAAGAAGAGTGAAAGCCAAAAATTACAGAGATTTAGTGAGTGAAACACAGTGAGGAAAACACTTAGTGAAACATCTCAGTCATGGCTGCAAACGACACAAATTCAAGTTTGCAGCTTTTGGTCCTAATTTTTGAAGGGGAAAATTATCATTTTTAGAGTCTAAAAATGAAGACTTTGTTTAAGTCTCAAGAATTATGGGACATTGTTGAGTCTGGATTTGAAGAATCAACACCAACACTAGTGGAGCCCAACTAGTAGTTACGGGAAAATCGAAAGAAGGATGCTAAGGTCTTGTTTTTCATTCAATAGGATATGGATGATGAAATCTTCCCCAAAATTACAGCAACAACCACTTCAAAGATGGCTTGTGAGACTCTAAAACAAGAGTTTCTAGGTGACAAAAAGGTAATTTCTATGAAATTACAAACTCTTTGTCGTAAATTTGAAACTTTGGTAATGGAAAAAATGAATTTGTACAAGTATTCTTGTCAAGGGTATCTGAGGTTGTGAATTTGATGAAGTCATATACTGAAAATGTCACTAATGAAACTATAGTCAGTAAAGTACTGAGAAGTTTAACTCCAAAATTTGATCATGTGGTAGTTGCAATTGAGGAATCTAAGGATCTATCTGTTTATTCTTTTAATGAATTGTTAAGTTCGTTCCTAGCTCATGAGGATAGATTAGATAGGTCTGGTGAAAAGGTTAAAGAGAAGGCATTTCAGGTGAAAGGGGACTTTTCTTTTAATGGGAAGATTGATAATTCAAGAGGTCAGGGCAGAGGAGGTTTTCGTGGTCATGGTCACAGTTGTGGGAGAGGATGACGTAAATTTTCTAGTAAATGTCGCTATTGCAAGAAATATGTGCACAAGAAGGCTGACTATTGGATTAAATAGAAAGATGAACAGAAGGCTCACTTCATAGAAAACATGAAAGTGGAGAGCAAGTTATTTATGGTCCATTCTTCAACTACTCATGTGTTGAACAATGTTTGGTTTAACGATAGTGGATGCTCTAATCACGTGTCCAATTTAAGGTCTCTATTTCAGGATCTTGATGAGACGAAGAAAAGTGTAGTCCGACTTGGTGACAACAAGCAGATTCAAGTTGAAGGCAGAGGTATGGTGGCCATTAACATTATGCAAAGTAACATTAAACTGTTGCATGATGTAGCACCCCAATCCCGCAAGACCCAAACCGGACATCGATGGGTGATATCCGAGTCCGTGCCCCGCGAGGGTGGAGTGCTAGAACACTCTATCAGTCAAATCTCATTACAACGTTTTTTTTGAAACAATGTGCACTTTTGCAAAAAATCAATAATCAATTCGGGCCCTTTTCAATCATAAACTTTTTCAATCACATACGTATGATAATTGCACTCAAAAGTCAGTTGCAAAAGTCAGTTGCACTCAAAAGTCAGTTGCTCATATGCAAATGCACATTCAAAAACACACTTATCATTAGACCGTGGTCCGACATTTAGAAATCATATTATGCACACTTATTTCATCTCATGCACTTCAATATCTCTGTCATACAACACATTCATCGGACCTCCTGCCCGGAAACCAACATAGTCAAACACTTTCACATAATCATTCAAAAATCAATCAATATCAAAAGTCAAACAAAGCAAACA